>VUQR01008119.1:45321-56429 GCA_015108515.1 Hemichromis elongatus | reverse complement strand
ATTTTTAATTTACTTTAAAAAAAAAAAAAAAAAAAAAAAAAAAAAAAAAAAACTTGACATGGTGAAAATTAACTCTTTCCAGGGAGGTGATCGTGTTTTCTAATCCCCAAAGATTTGACTAATACACTCATTTAATCTGGTCCTTGTTTTTCTGTTGTTGAAACAGGAATTATAACTTGTGTAATACGCTAATTTGCTTAATTAAATGTCTGCTGATGAATGAGGGGAACAATAACCTTTAAGTTGGGTTTTTTGTTTAATACTTTTCCCGTCAATACACAGAAAGTGGGTTTCTTCTTTTTCTGATTCAATCATAGTAACATTCAAAGCGAAGCTTACCTTGTGGGGTCCCATGACCTGAGGAATGTAGGTGACACCATACGTCTTTTTGCCCTCGTTAAGCTCCGCCTTCAGCTGATCAACACAAATGCAAGTAGATGTCATGCAAATTTGCGGTAGTTAAAAAGGGGACCCATTATTAAAAGTAAGTAAAAGCATGAAGTACACACACACACACACACACTTCCAGAAGTTAATGCTTACATTAATATTTCAAAGAATGACCTAATGGGATTAATATTTAGCTTACATCCAGCACAGTCCAAGAACAAAAATATGTATCCATGAAGCAAAATATGTTCATGTCATTAAATGCGACTCTATAATGGGGAGGTGGATTTTACCTCCTCTCTTGTGCCGTCTGGATGGTCCAGGTAGACCGTGACCTGCCCCTGACCCGCGCTGAATGTGTCCACTGTGAAGACAGCAGGTCGCAGCACTCTGTTCCCTGTGGGCTCAATACCTGCAGAGGACAGCGGTCAATTCAGGACATTTGGAGCTCAACGTGCGACACATTTAATCCCAATCAAAACCCTCTGCACACATATGTGAACCACAAACAAACATAAGCTGGATTTGCAGTGACAAGCAATTAAGGCTTCTTCTATGTGTACAGTTTGATTTAAAGAGCGCAGCATTAGATTCCATAATGAGTGGGTGTACATTTGCCAATCTGGACATATTGTGTTTTAATTAAATTTCACGTTTGTCACAAACAGGTCTCCTTACATTTCCCTTTCAAATTATGCTTATTAGAATGCTCTCTCACTAGTTCATTTCTGACCACAGATTCAAAGTTCATCTGAAAGCATCTAAATACTGCAATTTTAAAATTCTTGAAAAGAATCCTGTGAGGGACCAGCAGCTGCTACAGCACACACAGACCACTCCTACCATAATATATTTTATTTTATTTGTTATTCAATAAATATTTAAATCTCTTTTCCTTTGGTTTTTCCTAGCAAAAGCTGTCAGTCTGTAGCTGCGAGTGTTTGTGTCTGTGCTGCCTTGTTATTAATTTCCTGGCATTTCCTCCTCACTTACAGTCCAAGTTAAAGAACAAATGTTGACCTCACCACCTTGTGTTTGTGTGGATCAGATGTGAGTGCAGGCCATTGTTTAGATTATAGCTGCTTGTTCCCTCGCAGCATGTAAAGTGCTCAAACACAGTGAGAAAAATAAATTAATAAATCGGTAACAAGATGAGCTCGAGTGTTTTCAGACGTTTTTAAATTGTTATTTTGTGTTGCAAGTTTGTGCGCGTACCCGGTCCGTATGCGCGGGCCTTCTTGGGGTTGAGTTTGGGTTTGAGTGGAGCTCCGGGCTTCAGTTTGGCTTTGGGGAACTGGGACAGGTAGGTCATCACGGACTGTTCGTCCACACTGGGGTCGATGATTTCCTCTGGAGCGATCACCTGCAATCACGCAAACAGTTTAAGGCTGATCTAAAAGAAATAAACCTGACTGTCCCTAAAAGTCAGAACTTGGTTCTCAGTATGAAGGCAGCTTTCTCTGAGCACTCGGTAAACAGGAAGGCAGAGTCTGAGAGTGTGAGTTTGTTTCTACCAACATACATCTCACATCAATATCTCCCGTTCTGTTTAGTTCTTGAGTTCTTGTCATTCACATGTGGTTATCTGATGATAACTAACAGGATTTGTTTGGGGTATTTTCCCCTGCTCAGAGGTTTTACTCTAATCCAAAAGAAAAGACTGGCATTCAAAGAAGTGACAGCCCAGTTCTTACTGTACACATATATTATTGTACATACAAGTAGTCCATCCCTAAAAGGTGAAAAAACAGAATACAGATCCTCCCCTCACAATCATGGATACAAAAATAAAATAATGCAATATATAAAAAAGTTAAGCTAATCTAAACCACCATCTTTGGCAATTTATCTGAAAGAAACATAAAAGTGAATTACATTTTTTTGACATTTCCAATCTCAAGATAAACACACAGACACACACACAACTCTGAAAGATTACCATGTCAACGTTAATCTCGTAATCTCTACATGATATGGTAGCTTCAGGATACAATCTTTTACCAAGTAATCAGTCAGCATCTGAAACTGCACAACAACCACACAGGCAGTCAAACTAGATACAAGGGAAAAAACTAAATGGACGAGCACGTGGTAGATAGAGATAATCTTCTGCTGTTCATTTCACATCTTTCCTTCCAATTATGAAGCATTTATCCACCAGTGCAGTAGAGTAATGAGATCCAATGCTGGTGGTCTCGCCCATTTCTTTTTAACCTAAATCTATTGAATTTATTAATTTTAGGTATCTCTGCAGATCAGTCAAGTTCGTTCGCACCGAACTGGTAGAGCCATTTCCTTTTTCAACATGACAATGCCCAGGCCTTGCTCATGAGCAAGGCCTGGGCATTGTCATGTTGAAACAGGAAGGGGGGTGGGGGCTATATAGCACAGAGGTTTGATGCATGCTGTTAAAAATATCATGATGAAGCATTAATATTTCCTTTCACTAGAACTAAGAGTCATTAACCTGGAAAAGAGTTCATTGTTTGCAAGCAAGCAAGAAATTTATTTATATGGCAACTCCCAGCTGAAAACAAAGTGACATTTGATATGCCAAAAATGATTCTATGAATAAGTAAAAATAAAATAAAAATATTAAAAAAGATCATTACAATGACATTTTAAATAATAAAATTGTCCTAAATAGCATAAAATAATTCTAATTATTGATTTATACTAAATTTAAAACAAAATTAGCACATTACATTAAAACAATAAAATCAGGGTCATACTGTGCCATATGCAAAGAAGTAAAAATTAGTTTTAAGGCGTGTTTTAAAAGTGGAGAATGAAGAGGCCTCTCTAATGTGCTGGGGCAGATTGTTCCAGAGATTGGGAGCAGCAATAGAGGAGACAGGGTGTACACACAGTGTATGTTGAACACACACACACACAGAGCCAACGGTGGATGCATAAATTAAACATGGGCAATATTTCAAGTAATGAGGTCAGCGTGTAGAAGTAACCCGTACCAAAACATCAGGCTTCATGCTACTCCAAATAGTTTTTTCTACTCTCGGATCTGTATTTTGTCATGAGGAAGAGGCAGACACATGCAACCAATCAGAAGAAGAGCACCAAGAGCCTGCATAGGATACATAAAGATTATCTTGGACTGAATGATACAAAGCTATTCTAGTAACGTTAAAAACGATGAAGGAAAACTCAGCAGTTTTAGAGACGGGTAAAGTTTATGGAAAATATCAACTCAGACTCTATTTTTGAGGACTGTGTCCCAATGTTTAGAGTCTTAAGCTGGAAATTTTGGTTAACAGACGTTAACTTTTACACCCCTGAGATCATTTTAAATTCTGTTCCAATGGCGTTTGCTCACATAAATATACTACTACTTCTATTGAAATGCAAACACACTGCTTTGGTCTGATACTCTGGCTCAGTCGCTTCAGAGTTGTGACACAGAAGCATTAGTGATGACTTCAGGTGGAAATGTGGATGTGAATGAACTCTGACACTCAGGCCAGTGCTCCGTTTCTGCTCAAGACAAGTTTCTCATTTGCTGCTTAAGCTAAAATACCAAGTACCCACTGCTAAAAAGATGAAGACACTTTCCTAATCACTTCCTGTGAAATTTCTTCATTACAGAAATGTTACAGCTGTTAAACTGAAAGCTCGCATTGCCTCAACCTCAGCAAAGCGTTTGTTGAAAAATGAAAAGCTTCCTGTGTTGCAGCAAAAACCAGAAAACTAAGAATCTGATGATGTTCTTGACCTCTGACCCCTTGACCTCTGGCAGCAGCTCGCAGAAGAGCCAATTCTGCCTTAATTGGGCTGCATGACAAAATGCGTGCCCTTGTAAGAAGTGCATTGATTGTGATCTGCTTGTTTACAGTAATACCTGTCTTACATTCCTCACACTAGGTTGCTAAAGCAAGTAAAGCTTTCGACTTGGAAAGAAAACTAAAGCTCAAGGAGAAAAAAACTTACTGCAGTAAATCTTGAGGTGGAGCCAAAAATTCTAGTACTAAATGACGTCACCTGAATTTTTAATGTCACCAAAACTGCGTTAAAGGTTAAATTAAAGGTCAGAACAGTGGAGCCAAACAATGGAGGGAAACCAACCTGTGGGATGCCCAGCCAGTCATCAGCCAGCTGCATGGCTTCGGTGGCATTCTCCACTGGTCTGACTGGATCCCAGGTCTCCCAGTCTGGACACAGGCCTGCAAGTAGTAGTTGGGATACAGAGTTGAGCTTGTATTAGCAACACTTAGATATTGTGCACAATAAGATAAAACTCAACCTTACTCTTTGTTTAAAAAGTAATCTTAAAGACGATTTTAATTCTGATGTTTTCAGTTTGGGGTTTTTAGGAATCTCATTCATACAAACATGATGGAACCTGGGTTTCACTTCCTATTTCACACTCAGTGATTAAAAATATCAGTCTGGTTAAACACCAAAGGAGAAACGGGCTTACTACAGGTTGTCATCGGGCCAAATAGTTCCAGCTTCACTCAAAATGCCATCTGACAATGCAGTGTAACCTTTTTTGATGATGAAGCTTGGTAGTGTAAACTTCCTGCACAACCTGAAACAACAAAGCGTACCTGGTGCACAGCTGTCCACCAGTGCTCCCAGTGCTTTGCCGTCCCTCCAGTCCTGGCTGAAGTTGGTGATTGGCAGATCAGGGACTTTGTGTTGGATCCAGCCCAGCAGACGCTGCTTGGGTGTCTTTGACTCTGCCTGGATGCAAAAGCACATTGCAGTTAGCAAGCTCCTGAAGATGACAACTTTGCATTTACAGCCACACAAAAACAAGTGATTTTAAAATATAAAATCATGAGACGAGCTAGACTTTACTTCTTCATCCTCGCCTTCCCAGACTGGCATGGAGATGGAGTAGTGGAGGATCAGGGTCCAGACCATCCCCAGGATCAGTTTCAGGTTCCCATCTACAATGGCTTTAGAGTCTGAAAGACAAAAACAGGCAGACCTCAGGTCAGATTCAGAGTTCATACAAACAAAATACAGCACAATGATCAGTTATTTGCAAACCCCCCCTTAGCCCAGGATGTCACCAAGCTCCACCATCCCATAAAAAAAAAAGTTCATCTCTGTCCGTTATATCCCTCCGTGTATCCTTTAATTAAGTGTTTATTGGCTCATTTTTCCCCCTTTAGTGAGGTTTTGTGATTGGCACAGTTTGTTTGCAGGATTACTTTCAAAGTTATGGATGCAATTACATGAACAGTTTACCACAGTGAGGCTTGGATGGACTTAAAATTAACTGGAGAGGAAACAAACCATGATCCAAAAATTTCTGTAAGGATAATTTAACACTGTAAGCTTGGACACATTTAACCCCATCTTCACATAAATATCACAAAGTGATCTGGTTCCAGATTCATTTTACAGAGAGTATTTTAAGTCTGAAAGTTCATTTCAGCTCCTACTGTCATTAACCTCCAACCACTGACATTCGTATTTACAATGTGTGCTACTTTCCTCTGCTGGAAAGTAGCACACGTTGAAATAAACTCTGCAGTACGCAAAGAACTGCAACACTGAGCTCAGCTGCAGATCTGAAATACAAGCCAGCGACAAACCTGCTCCTGACTTTCTTTGGCTGTAAACCTTTTTACCTCAGAGTGCTGCTTGATAACATTTCACATCAATCAGACCTTACAGTACCAGCCGGTACCACACACACAGCAACACAAGTTCATCTTTAGCTGCTGCACACAGAGTTCAAACCACAGCAGATAAAATCATTTTTAATCCGAGTCTCTCATAACAACAGCAAGTTGTTAAAGGCACAGCAGACATTTATTCAGGACGGGGTGAGCTGTGTCAAGCGGAAGAGTGCATTTCAGAGGCGATCACCAATAATTGTACCACTTTAAATTTTATAAGGATACCAACACTTTTGTCAGGAGTGTTTTGCTAATACTGAAACAAAAGTCTAAGTCATGTCAGTGCTTTAAGTGCTTATCCAAGGCCTCGTCCTCAATGACATAAGGCTGCTGAACAGTTTACCAATCCACTAGAGCACTAAGAAAGACTCCTACCTTCACCTACCGCCAGTTAGTAGGTCCAGGAGATTTTAAACCCAGAACCTTTTCACTGGGGCAACCAATGCACCACTGGGACGCTCCGAGCAAGCATGTGATATTTATATAGCGGCTACATTAGAGTAAAAGGAACACATGTTTATAAAGGTGTATAAATGTATAGTTAAAGCAAATGTAATTATGATTAAAAAGTATTAGACTAAACTTCTTTAAAGAGTGTTTTATAATTTAAGGTCAAACCTTTTGTCCATCATGCTTTCCAGCCTCTCAAAGCCATATTAGCTCAGGCTTCAGACTGCTCTTTATTTTTGAGTATTGGATCTGTATGATGTCACTGAGAGCCCTTCTGTTTAAGGGGGTGATGCTGACTTGGATGGAGAGGAGGAAAGAAAAAAAAACATTTTGTTTCAGACTGAAGATGAACCTAATACTGATAGATTATTCCAGTCCCATTGAAACATCTTCTGATATCAGGCACGGCTCTTTTTACGCAGAACTACATGAGGCCAGAGTCTACATCTGCAAAACAACCCGTTTCATTTTATCCATGTCTTCATTATAAATGTGTTGCATTGCCGTTTTGATGAGAGCTATTAACACAGTGGCGACACAGCTCATATCTGCTGAATACGCCACGACAGAGTGTGGGAAATCCTGTGATCCACCCGGAGAAGCTTTAGCTCTGCTCCACCGCCAGGAGGACAGCTGTGGTCCCAACATGTTGCGACAGCTCAGGTTTAGGTGGAGCTTTGCAGAGCTGCTGCCTCGCCCACAGTGACAACATCTGACTGTGTGTGTTGCGACATCCTGCTTTCTACTTTAAAAAAAAAAAACCTCCTTTTTGTGTTTGTTAGCCCTCTTTTCCCGTTTCTCATTGTTCAAACTACATTTGTTTCTCCTGCATCCATCTCACTCTCGCCACCTGTTTGAACATAACATAAATCCTCTTATCTCCATGTGGTTTCTCTTTTTCTTCCCTTCTTTCCCACTCAGATTGTAATGCCACACCTTTAAGTATGTGTGTCACTAGGAACTGCAAACACTTGGCCAGTGAACTTTACCCCCAACTCGCATATCCACCCAGCTTACTAACGGTTTAATCACACCAGTTGTGACGCATTCTGCGTTAAAAATTAGTGAGTAACTAATAGTGTTACATCAATGCATGAGAAATGTATGATTCACAAATCAAGTCAATCCTTTTTTCTCTCCCACAGTGAGCTTTGGCACAGCCCCTCAGCTCATGAAAGTTGCCATTTAAGGCAGCTTTCATCTGATTGGCTGTCTCTGGCAATTAAAGGGTTTGTACAGAGGTGTGTACATGACTATATAATGACATTCCTATTTTATGATCAGATTTAGAGCAAAGACTAGAAATCAAAATGTCTGGAAGTCTGAGCTTTGGATCAGAGGGACTTTTTAAAATTGTGCATGTTTCCTTTGTTTATATGGAATCTTGTAATGCAACAATTCACTGAACATAACTCAAAGTCTGAACAGAAACATTAAACTTCACATTAAAACTTTGTGTGAGGCAACAGATGATAGAGTTTGATTTGTGCAAATGAGACACCGAGAAAGCTACCAGACAAAAACGGTTTTTACCTCGAGCTGCTTTATTCTTTCATGTTTCTTGTGTACTCTGAGGTAAAAATGACCACTTTTGTCGATGAAGTCTGTTTGAGTGGAAAAGCTCCTTTTTTGTCAGAACCAGTTCAAAGACTAAGCCAATGAGGAACCTTGAACCCACCTGAAGACAAACTGATAGCGATCGCTGTGGTTCCAAAAAGACTTTTGTTACCAAAGAAGTCTACTAAAAACCCACTTATACACCTCTGTAATCATTTTGCTGCTGTTGAATTTATGGGCTCACTGCTCATTTTGGACCATTCTGAAAAAAAAAGTCCGTAATCTTCATACGGCATTTCAAACTGGAGCATTAGCTGTAGTATGAAACTGCAGGCTCATCGCAATCACAAGTGCTTGTGACATCACAAACGCATACATACAAAAATAGGATAGATGAGGTTTGGAAAGACTCCTCACAGCAAAATAACCTAAAGAATTATTTAATTTTTCCATTTTCATTCCTTTTTAACAAATAGAGCAGTGGTTCAGCCAACCTAACACTTCACAACATCAGGCTGGAAACTAAACACCACGTGTGCGCACCATTGTCGACACAGTTTTGTGGGTAACGAGGCTATCACCATGGTACCCCATTGTTCATATAAAGGCCAAGAGCAGCAGAAAGAGTCTTGGGGGGGGGGCTAAAAAGCAGCCAGTTAAAACGATGACGGAAGGAAGGAGCTGAAACAATAAACCTGAGGACCGTTTGTGGCATCTCCAAGTTCAGCTTCTGTGAGTGCCACAGAGAGAAGGTTACAGACGGCTTTAACCGCTCTAATAATCTGCTGCATTGTTTCCTGCTGGTTAAAGTCTGATCCCTCCTTTCCCTCCCTCGTGACAGACTCAAAGGTCTGCTCTGGGGACCAGACATTACTCCAGCAGCCAGCTACAAGTCTTCAGCTAATATTTCAAAACAGCAAGCAAAACAAATTAAAAACCCTGATGTAACATGTTGGGTTTAGTCCAAAGAACACAGCCATAAATACTCCAGCTGCAGCAGGCTGCCAACAAAAACCCACACCTGGGCAGGTAAAGTCAAACATTTTAACACCAGTTCTTCGTTTCAAGAAATGACTGAACTTGTTAACCATGGCAATGATTTGCCTGCATTCAGCCCACCAAAAAAAAAATATGAGTCATTTTGCACTATTTTATATACAGTGGCTAAAGAGATGACAGGATCAAACCAGTTCTACATGACCTGACCTAAAAACCTGTATATCAGGTCCCATTTGGCCTTTTTTATTATATCCGTACCAATCACACTCCAGACCCAATCCTCCATTTTTGCTCGACACTACTTTACCCTACTGGACAACGAATGTGTTTGTGAACTACAGAAAAGTCACCATGCAAACCTCACCCTCGTCACACCTTACATACAGAATCTGCTGTTTTAAAAGAACCATTAACGAGCCAATGTTTCAGGCTTAAAAATGGCCCTAAGACAGAAAACAAAAGCTGCACTCAAAAGAAACCCAATTTGAAATCTACAACAGCGTTATTTATTTTGGACCAAATTCAAAATTAAGACTTTGTTTAAACAGATGTCACAGATGTAATTCTGTGCATGCGGTTTATGTCCCAGTGACCAGCAAGTTCATTTAGATAGTTCTTCAATATAACAAACTGTATAAATTTCAAGCCAGCTGCTGATTGTTTAGCCTCTTCTAGAATGGCTGCCTTCTCTCCCATACACAGGTCCCAACTTAAGTGTCACATTATCTACAATCCAGAATAAAACTGAACGACTGCATTAAGTCATGGGAAATATTTTTCCTTCAGTCAAATCCACTTCTGTGATCATCTACAGTTTTAAGATTAACCTTTTTTTTTTTTTTTTTAACCCTTCAAAAATATTTTAAGTAGCAAATTGAACCCATCTGCGTTCTTGTATCTGTCCCTTACATCATGTGTAGACCAGGTGAGCGCGTCCAGTAATCACAGCTAACATGTTGTAGCCATTAAATGCTCGACACGAGAGGTCTGCCTCGACTCCCACGCCCTCAGCGATAGGAGACCACTGCAGTCACCACCTCTTTTATTCTGAGATTTATCCGTCCACAGCTCCATTCACAAAGTGGCTCACATTTAATACAGCCCGGATCTGCATCACGTAAACAGGGTTTTTGCCTCTCGGCGAGATGCTCTTCCTGCCTATACCCGCTGATTTGACCGGCTGCTATGGAGACAACAACAATACCAACACAACAAGGACAGGACTGGAGAAGCAAGTGCTGGGATAGTTTGCATAAGGACAGACAGACAAAGAAACGTGGAATTTCTTCCTTCTCGTGAAGAAAAAGCGAGAGATAAAGAGTGTGATAGCATAAAGGTGAACTGAATGGAAATGCCTTTCTTATCTGCGAGTCAAACCTCGACTCGTATAGAAAGTTGCATAATGAGGCTTGGGGCAGATTTCAGAAACACCTGCCCTGAGAGCTTAAACTAAACTAATCAACCCATTTGCCGACCTAGAACTCATCTCACAACCAAGTTACAGACAGGATGGAGAAGGAAACACAACTGACCAAAACATTTACACATGAGATCCACAATCAAACCCTGAGATCTCTCCATAAGTGAGTCAGGTTTGCCAAAAAAAAGAAATATTTGAGCCAAATGTGATGACCAAAGCCACCCCATCTCTACCTATAAAGCTCAATGCTGGGTACAAGATTACAGGTAATTAAATGCAGGTACGAAGTAAAAAAAATAAATAATAATTACTACCAAGTTAATTTGGTTACATTGTGTGTCACTACACAAGTTCTGTTCATTTAAATAACTATACTCATGACCAAGTTGTTCCCCTTCTAGGTTTACAGCAGGTATTTAAACTTTCATCCTCAAATTTCTCGTAATAAAATGTCTGAATTGTAGTAAAACAGGCCTCATGTCTCTCAATATGAGTAGAAAACCCACCATGCTGCTTTGGATAGCCTCATTTATTCAACATTTATTCATTTACTGAAGAGGAGCTGTGTGTCCCAACTTTAATCCTGGACTGTGCATTTTTAAAACCAGAGATTTTACTTTTCTCACATTAGACTCAGTTAA
>VUQR01008119.1:27344-44987 GCA_015108515.1 Hemichromis elongatus | reverse complement strand
TGTCCAACACAGTAAAAAAAAAAAAAAAAAACAAAAAAAAAACAAAATCCCACAGATACACCATGTCAAACAAAGGCCGTTGCAGCACTCCAACCATTTAACAATATGATCAAGGTGGTTAACAGTCTAATAGATCATTTTAAAATGTGGATGGCTTGTACATCTTAGTGATCTTGCATGTTATAATTAAACTAAACATTAAACCTCCACCCCCAGCATTTTGAGCCAACTTCTCTTAATGACATAAGTTTAGGAGATATCCACATGTAATTATAAGGGCTGAAAGTGTCTTGATGCATGCTCAATCATCCAGGTAAATAAATCCCAGAAGGTTGAGACTGAAGAAGTCACTTGAATGAGTGACGAAATATTTCTCCCAATGAAAACGCCAGATGACCAGAATCAACTTTTTGGGAGATCTTGAAGAGCTTCATAGAGCTAAGAGACATGATAGTTTCAATAAAACCATTAGTTAAATATATGGGGAGCAGAGGATCTGTTCTCTGATAATTCACCTAAAAAAAATCATTACAGTACAAGAACATAGTAGGTAAACTTTAGGGTCATATCACCATGTGGCACAGCTGACCTCTCAAAACAGGTCAATTCACATTAAAAGCCACCTTATACCGAAACTGTGATACCAGGTTCATCCAGCTTTGCCTAACTTAAATGTGCCGAGGTTGTTAAAAAAATAAAATTAGCTTTAAACAGAGTTCACTGCAGTTCACTCTCTAAGCATCTCCACCTCAGAGGCACGGCCGCTGCCCCGCTTACAACAGCTGTTCCTTTGCACGATGACTCGCAGACACACATGTTCAGCTTCCTACCCGATAATTTACCGCTCAACAGTAGAGAACAGTGTATGCCTGAAGCAGATCGTCACACTGATCTCAGCAACCATGCAGCCAACCACACCCTGCCTAAAACCTTCACCTGGATGTCCAACACC
This sequence comes from Hemichromis elongatus, assembly GCA_015108515.1. NCBI lineage: Eukaryota > Metazoa > Chordata > Actinopteri > Cichliformes > Cichlidae > Hemichromis > Hemichromis elongatus. The sequence goes on along the minus strand of VUQR01008119.1, from coordinate 44,035 downwards.
GTAAGGACAGAACACTGAAAACGGCCAATTCCTGTTAATATAATTTATACCAAATCTTTTAAACCCAGGGCTCTTACAGGGTGACCCATGGGATGTCTGAGCAGTTTCCTGATGTTTTTGATCATTCAAGACAATCTACATTTTTAGTTTGAGATAATTGAACACTATTAGCCCACATTTTCACAACAGTCCTGATTCTTCCTTTGGCGGAAGTCCAAAATCTCTTCGGTTGGTGCCAACATGCATGAATACACAAGGAAGCAGCGACATTTTCAACGATGTCATGCAATGAGATTGTGGAAGAAAATTACAATAAATAGCCTGAAGATCAGTGGATGTGTTCAATTTCCTTTTCACCAATACACTGGCCTCAGAATGATAAACTCCAGCTTCAAACCATTTCTCTCTTGTGCTTTGAGATTCACCACAGTAAACATTAAGACAAAGCTTGTTAACCAATTTTATCATTTCCACATTTCTTGCTGTGATTAGAGTCCACATGCCTTTAACTGCTGTTAAATATTGCATTGACCTTTTTTTAACTCTGTGCTTCAAAAAGGCAGAGTGGTGCTATCGAGGCAAATGTCTGCCCACACCCAAGAAGAAATTGTTAAAAGTACATTATTATCTCAATACTCAATCATACATTTGTTAAAATAGTGTTTGGATTTCTTCAATAGACTTGCTGAAATCAGTATTTCCAAAGAGCTGAAAGTCTCCAAATATCTCTCAGCTTTAGCCAAATTAAACCTGCCCCAGCCTGTCAGCGAGTGACAGAGGTTATTACAAGGGGGCAGAAGGTTTTTTTAACCAAAAAACACAAGACATTAAGCTGCAAGTGATTTTGATTGAATACAATTCACAGTTCACCGCACAGCCTTAGAATTAGTTTATTCCACTGATGTCTTTAATCGACCAATTCAGGCCAGCAGCATTTAATCATGAAATCAACTAGTTGCACGCCTCTTTAGTTGAGGTACCCTTTAACCCGCCAAGTCAGCAATTTTCTGCGAACAAATCTGCGGAGGAAAATAAAACAAGTATAACTAAGATTTTAACAGCTACAACATGACCTGTGCCAACCACACACTGCAGGGAACCATGCTAAAAATGGAGAATAGTCACTAATATGTTTTAACACAAAAGGAACCATTTTTATGACAGGTTGCAATATCGGCAAAAGCCCATAAAAAAAAAAAAAAAATTTACATGGAAAATAAAATTTCAATATGGTGGCAAAAGAGAAGTTTAGGTGGAACTGGATAGACAGGATGTGGAGCTACCGTGTGTGTGGTTTGACCTCTGCTACACAGATTCCTGAGTGGTGAGATCATCAAGTCTATCTCCCACCCCCCACCCATCCACCCTGTAAATCACCCTCCACCCTGCTGAGGACCAATGGATGGTTGCAGAGGAACAAAAAGCCACACACACACACACAGTATACATCTGAGGTTCAGTTTAAAATAACCATAAACACACACTCAGCAGGAAGCCTCTGCTGCTGTCAGATCGATTATTAACACATCATTCACGCAAAGCACTGCCGGGAAACATGACAAACGCAAACAAAGACACAAACATGCACGACATTCCTCTGTGCTGAAAAACTGACGTCATGTCCAGTGATAACGACCATCATCATTCACAGGGTTTGGTTTGGGGGTGGATGTGGTTGAAATCAGTGTTGCAATAATAATTCCTGAGCAAGTAGAAAAATTTGTGCAAATGTACATAAAATAGTTGTAAAGCTTTCATTTCAATGGAAGCTATTTAAAATGTTTTGCTAAACAAAAGGAGTTTTAGTGGCCGAAGTTGAACCCAAACAAACTCCAATCACTACGTCATGGTGGTCAGCTGCAATTACAATCCTAGAACCACATCAATGACGAGCCCACAGACGAACATTTAAAATATAAGATTTGATTGTATTATTGTAATCAAGTGTTGTTTGTACAATACATGTAAATACATGGAACCACTTTCTCAAATAAAAAAAAAATAGCATAAAAATATGCCTTTTTTTCCCTCAGACACGTCTACAAGATAGCAGAGATGAGTAAAACATTTGCCAGATGTTTCTAATAATTAGTTTTAGGTCTCCAGTGGGGTTTTAATGTGCTTTAAAATGACTAGAAATCAGTTTTCAACTTCCACTGCTAAACATGTCGGCGCTCCCAAACTGGGGCACCCGTTGATGACATCACCGTATGATGCATTGGTGTAATAAGAGTGGCGCCTAATAGGAGTCACATGAATCATGCACCAGCAGCTCAGAGGGGGTGATCCCAGCAACAAAATCCAGATTACAGGCAGAGAGAAGAAAGCAAGAGGCTTTTAATGTCTTTGATTTGGGTAATAAGTGGTGAGCAGGATACAGAGTCGGTGTCATTCTGTCTCTCTCCCCGTCTTTAATCTGGTTTTGGTTGGGCACAAACAGCTGCGCAGACAAAGATCAAAGACTGAGAAAGTTTGCTCCCATGTTTTAGGGAGACTTTCACAGGGATTCAATGTGAATGAACCAAATGATAAAAACTGGATAGCGTCCAGCATCTGCAGGCAGTTTACCAAGCAGGGGAAATGCAATAGCTTGCGCACAACAATAAATAAAGGGCCTAAAACTGAGCTTTGTGGGACACCACAAGCATGATGTGCAACAGAGCAAACAACAAGAATGATATGGACAAAGAGCAGAAGAAATGTGAAGGTCAGAGGAGCCACAACAGCGCAGAGCTGCCCTGTCATTAACGCACAAACATCTGGCATGACGTCTGCATGCATAAACAGGACACACACTGACAAACACACTGCAGCGTTTAGCCCTGCATGACCTCACCCTGCTGGTTCCCAGGCAATGATGTCATCACAACCAGACCTGCCATGTGTTGAGGAAGAAGAGGTGGATCGAGAAGAGAAAAAAAGGGAAGAGGGGCGAAAACTGGAAAACCGTTAAAGTGGACATGCAGCCACAAGCACGCACACAAAGGCAAAAGCAGCTGCGGGTTCAAAAACTCCTTAAAGCATTTAGCAAAACCCTCAGGTGATGGTTGTTGAGGGGGAGGTTCAGAATACTTAACAAGTCCAAATATAAGAAGGCGCTTTGGTGCAGCTGTGCTTCATTTTCCACCTCGATGGGTTACAGCTTCATCACAGAAAGACCGTCAGACAGAACTGGTGATGAACATCAACTTAAAATAAGATGGCGATAGAAATGAGTCCGTTTAACTACTGAGAACACCAACACCAAGTCTACTCGATCTGCACTGTACAAACCTCTCATTACCTCAATTGTATTAAATAACTTGAGACCATTTCTTGTCTTAAAATAAAACATTTCAGTCCAACCCAACATTACTTTATAGAAATGATCAACTTAATCACAGTTTCTGAAGTTGACACAGCCTAAAACAGCCAAATCCTAATACCAAGACTGGAAAATAACTAAAACCAGACTTGTTTAGTGAGTGGATAGTTTTTTATAGAAATACAGAGAAAAAGCCAAGGAAGAAGAAGAAAAGGAGCAAAAGATTAAGAGGAGAAAGAATTGGGAGTGAGTAAGAGGAGGAGCGTTTGGGATATTTGTAGCTGAGCCAGGCTGCAGGAGGTTCACCGCAGTGATTATCAGGGAACAATCCTCAGTAAACCATCACACACACACACACCCAAATTTATCCTACAACTCAAATCCAAAACACACACTAAACTCCATCTCTGTGCATGTATGTCTGTGTTTTCAGACCCGGCAGTCCATCATCATCCTGTCATTGTGATAGTCATCATTAACTAAATATTTGGCACACCGTGGCTGCGCTAAACTCTGCGTCGTGTCTGCTGCCACTACACCCAAACAAAAGATCACGCTTCCTGCATCAAAAACAGCTCAGCACCATTTCACAATGACACAGACAACATGACGATAGCTCCCCTTCATGAACACATCATCAGCTGCGAGACAGTCCAGCGTCTGTATGAGCGTGGACCATTTTTCACCTCTGATTGTTTTGCAACTCAACTCCAATTTAAATCAGTCTCCTTTGCTCCTCAAGTTTCATCATTAGATATCTGAAAACACCCAAACACAGTCAGCTGACAGGATAGGACACGACGATCAAACCTTTATTTGGGCCGAAGATACCCTGCTGTGTTTTGGTTTTTCCTACATTGCTCCACTAAATGACAAACAATTTGCAGTTTCCTGTAAACTGAAATGTCTTTTCCAAATCAGGTCTATTCAAAACAAACCAAAACCCACATGCAAGATGTTTCAGTCACAGAAACACATTAGGCACCTTCTCAAAGAGGTTTTAGCCAGAGCTAAAGGGAGTGGGGGGCATTGTTGTAAATTTACTATAAGTGGAGAGGAAAAAAAAAAAAAAACTGTTGGTGATCAGCCCCAGAGGCTCACAGGAGTCACAAAAAAAACTGGAATTAATTTTCTGTCTGGGTACTTAGCCATTGATCGGATCACAGGGGGCTCCATCCACCTTTTATGTCACCATTGGAAAACTCCTGAAAGCAGCCAGATCAAGAGGCCAGCAGAGGAACTGCAGCTTATAGTACTTCTCACAATGGCTTCATTTAATTTTCCTCACAAAGGCACCAGTCTTTGTAGGAATCAGACTCGACACATGAGGTGTGTGCATGCCACAATAGCTTTATTAGGGGAAAATAAAAAAGCAGTTATCCTCCAACAGTCTGATTTTAGAGCAGTTGTGTTTCTGTCATTCTGTTCTATGCTGACAAACTGCCTTCATTGCTAAATAAAATTATAAGAACTCAATTAGAGGAGCAAAAATAAGTAACTGAGGTAGTCACAAGACTAAACTGTGACAACTCCAACCAAAAACAGGAAAAACTGTAGTAAACCATTTAAATTTTTGTGTTTGGTGGATGTCAGCTGACATTTCCTTCTTTAAAGCTTCTCAGTGCAAAAACCTTCAAGAATCTGCTGCATTTACAGCCGAAACAAACAAAGGTGCTTTTCTATGTGCAGAGAAGGGGCGAGCATGCGTGCAAGTCGATACCCCGGCCGCTCTCGTGTTACCTTCTCTGCAGCCACACTGAGGCCTGGGTCTCACACACATTAGCGTGGGAGGGAACAGAACGATAAACACCACAAACCCTTTATTTACGTGTATACATTAAACATCTTCAAGGTTGACATCAAACGCTACAACCGCACCGGGGGAACGTCCGAACAGAGCGTGCTGCCTCACATGTTCTTAGATGGAGATTGGCTCCAGGGTGAGTTTCAGCAGTGAAAAAATAAATAAATTAAATTAAATTTTTTACAAAATCCTCAGTTTGAGGGGAGCTCTCCATTTTAGTCGCATCTGAATGAGACATTTGGCACACAGACAGCACATTTTAGCTTGGTGTGCTATTGTGAGGCTACACTGGATTTTAGAAATGTCACCACTTCATGTGTGTGGCATTGTTACAATAGTTCTTTAACATAATTAGTGCAAAGACAGAAAAATAAAAGAAAATCTGTGAAAAAACTGACATTTTTTAACAAGAGTCTTGAGTATATCTCCTACAGTGCAGGTCATCAAGAAGCATCCAATCACCCACTTTTTTTTTTTTACTTTGTGGGTGTTTTGTTCGACATTTTTAACTAAAGATTTCACCGCCGGGACAGCATTTTACTAGCAGAGGTTTGTTTTCAGGGTGTGTGCTGCTGATATTTTATTTCGTTATTTTTGTTTAGTTCTACCAACATTTTCCCCAAGAGGCTTCGCCTTTTCTTTGGTCAGCATCCCAACGAATGAGTACTTTTAATCACTTATATGGTTTTAAGAAACATGATTGCTTCATACAGGCAGCTGTACAAACTCCCAGGACTCTGGTGAACACATGCCAATAGTAACAAAAATATATCAAAGGTAAAACAAGATACTGATAAAAGAACAAAGACAACCTGGCAAATTGGGAAAGAAGAGAAAAGAAGAAAAAAAAAAGAAAGCAGACAACTACATACTGGGCGAAATCCTTAATATAGAAATGTTCTTATGACGACTCGCCTGGTTGATTCACTGTGACATCCAGAGCAGTAATGTGATGCAATAAAATCATGACAGTTTTGCAAAGTTGTGCCACTTTCCCATCACAAGGATTTGAGTAAAATCATATAGAGCTCCTTTAGCTAAGTCAAGAATTTAATAATAATAATTAAAAAAAATCTGAGAAACTTTGGGAGAAGTAACCTTTGGTGAAACGCTCAGTTTGCCACTTACACCATAACCTCACAATTTTAGACAAGACCAATAACACTGCAAAGAGTTTACAAGGTCCAGAGTTACTCGGTCTCCACAATAACCTCAGTTCATGGGGTTTAAGAGGAAGAAATATATAATTAAACCCATCGAACAACGAGGAGGACTTGGGGAATGCGCTCTTGTTTTTCGCACTGGTGGTTTTTATAGTGTGTTAGCGCAAGCATGAGGTAAAACATGAAAGCAGTTTTGTTGCTCTTCACAAAAAAAAGAGAAAAAAAAAACAGATTTTTGTTCCAACACCTTGAGTCATGCTTCCTTAATTTCTCTTATGCCATCCTTCAAGGTCGAAGAACCAAAGAATAAAACACTGCAGATGTTATCCACATTTATCTTGTAATGCTTTTTCTAGTTTTTGACTTATTGTATGTGACACATGCTGTGATCTGGTTGTGATTACTGATCTGGTTGCAGTTATTCTCTCTGATGACACACATTTCTACAGAGGCTGTAAACTGGGAGCTGAGGATGAGACTGGACTTGAAAACAACCTCATCTGGATGGCCCGTGTTTCTGCTCCTCTACATGCTGCCACAGTTCAGTCAAGCTACAGTAGCAACATCTGCAGCGAAGAGGAGCACGAAGGCCGGAGCCATAAATATGACACCGCCGTGATGGGTTTCTCTCCTCCTGGAGGACGGAAACCAAGGAAGTGAAACAGATGAAGGAGCAAACAGGTTTCGGTAAGAGTGGAGCGATGAGGTTTCAGTGAGTGCAAACACAGCCAACTCAAACACTCCTCCTTCCAATGACTCAGACACAGGAACCCTCCGAGAATCCTAAAAGCTCCAATTTCCAAAGGAAATGAAAACAAATCATGAACTCTGCATTTAATTATGTTTTAAGTGCTGAGCTCAACTAAAAATCCACTGCTGTTAAATTTAGTGCAAGTGTGAAATCGATTCTCTTAAAAAGTGCATTTTATTTTAGAAACTTAGCTCTAGAGACTGTGACGCTGGTTTGTAAGCCCAAACAAAAGTTTCTGTGAGGTCACCTAAGAAGATGTTTGAAAGCAACCCTCATCCAATCAGCAGCTTACACGCCTGGTGTGGAAACTTAAAACCAGCGAAGACCTTTGGTCATTAGGCAGATATATCCAATACCCGAAAAGTTGGTTTTAAATTATCATTTGTAACTTCTTTTTTTTTTTAAATAATGAATGGATGTGAACACCAAAGATAGATGGGCAGCTGTGACTCAGAAGGTAGATCAGCTCATCACTAGATCCTTCAGGCAAGGATGCGCTGAACAGATGTTTGGACCACCCATCGATCTGAGTCTGACTCTAAAAGTTGGATTGAGCATCCAAGACAATGGGCCTTATGCAAGGCCTTTGTCCTTTTATGGTTTCAAAAGATAAGCTGATATCCACCCACTTAGTTTTAAAATGATGTATTACATTAGGTAGATCAATGTCGTATGTGAATGGATTTAGAGAAAACTCAGCGGGTCTCTATTTCATCCACAGCAGATTGTACCCATCTAATCCAAAACACTGAACACTGGAAGTGGTCCCCGGGTGCATGAGGGGATAACACTGAAGGGGAGAATCAGCCAAAGATAAAAAGTGAAAAGCATGGCCTGCTTTATGTCACAGAAGTTTTACCATCATACATCAAGCGTTCTCTTACCTGTGGAGAAGGACACCCCTATCAAGGAAAAATATTTGGAAAACCCCCTGGGGGGTGGGAAAAAAAAGCAGCTCATGGGTAGTGTCTAAATATTTTCTTTATTTACACCAAGGTTGTGATTCCTGTGTGCTGCAACGTCACCAGCATTTCCCCACTTACAGAACAATCTCTGACCTTTCTCACGGTACCTGAACACATCATGAGCATGTTCCAAGTTACGTGATACTTCCTGTTTATGAACGCCCACACCCCTCCGCCACCCTCAGGTTACTCCGGCCAATCACCAACTCTGTTTACTGAGGTTGCCATGACAAGTAGGAAGAATGCATCTCACTCTGGCCCGACCTTGAGAGGCCTTTTTGCCAGCGTTATCAATCACTCCTCTGTGTGTGTTTGTGTTCAGCCCCCACACCTCCGTCTTTGTCTCGATACCGACTGTTCTTCACTGTGATGAGACTCAACAACAATGTCACCAATTCAGTTTCATACGATTCTGGTTTCTATGAAAGTGTTGTGCCTCATTCTAGAGGCGCTGCATAATTAACCTTAAGTCTGTCAGAGAGCCAAAAATCAATCTGAGAGAAAGACTGTCTGAAAAAAGAAAACCATAAATGGGAATATTACAGTTTGAATTACTGTGACCTAATCACAGCAATTCAAACTTGAAGTCAAGTTTTCCCCATTATTCCAGGAATACTAAAAATCTCTATTAGAGCCTCTCTATAAAGTCTTTGAGTGCTTCATCACGCCATCTTTCAAGATTTAGATGGCAAAGCTTATAAGCAGCAGATAAATATGAGCCAGTGGTTATCTTAGTGAACCTGTTGGTATTAGCTGACACAGTTTCAGTATATAAAGTTACATTAGGGGGAAATTAGAGTGTAAATCTAGTCTTCTAATTAGCACTCATTAGCATTAGTAGTTTACAGATGCAGCTTGCAAGTATTAGCTGATAACTTGCCCCCTTGGTCCAGATATGGTAAATTCTGGCTCTGAAAACAAAATTACAGCAGCCAGAATTAACACTGACACCACAGTGGTCGTGTCCACCCTTTGCATTGCTCTGGCTGATTCTCAGTTATTCAGGTCATGGAGGTCTTAGGAGCTTAACAAAAAAAAAGAAAAGAAAAAAGCAACAAAAAAAAAGCACCTGGACTTCATTAAGTATTTTGAAGTTCTAAAACCAAAAAGGTGGAGAGTCCCATGTATTTGAACCCTAAGGAGGAGGTCATTGACCCATTATTGATCATCTGCTTCATCACATGAGCCAAGGTGTGGAAAAAAGCAAGGGTCATTACCACCAGAGGTTTCAGTTGAAACCACCCTATCATGTAATCTAAGGTCACCTGACACAAGGTGAGGGTTGGGGTTGAGATCCCCTTCCAGGTACCTCAAGTCTGCATTTTTAGGTGGCTGTGAGTTGGTGTCATTCAGTGGACACAGACGCCCTGTTTCACTCGTCTTTCAAACCAACCGTGTCTTAGTTCAAAGTGTGAACTTTAGCATCCACGAAAGTGTGACCCTTGTCCTTTAGAGATGATCTTCTCACACAGCTGCATTTTAACTGTTAATGTACCCGTCAGTTTTGCTGGCATCATGATTAAAATGAGGTCCAGGCCAGGTGAAGATGATAAAAACCGCATGTAACATGATGTGCATGAACTGGCACAAAACGCCGCGAGAGCAGGCAAACAGTTTCAGAGTTTGTGCTTCAGTGTCTCTTCAGCTGACAGCCGTTTCTCTTATCTGTGTTTTAAGTTGTGAACACACAAAAATGAAAACAGAAACCAACACGTCAGATACGGAACATTCAGAAATCTGTGTCGAAGCCTGAACTTTAAACCAAGACCTGGCAGACTGAAACCAAACATCTATCTGTCAGAGTTCAACGAGGCGAGCTGGACGTGGACTGTTGTTGATACACATCCCCATAGCAACAAATGGCCAAAAGAGAAAGGGTGAAATCAAGAGTGTGAGAGTGTGTGTGTGCAGCGAGGTTTCTGGTCCCAGAGAGGAGCAGCCAGCCAGCAGAGTAGTTAATATCTCACCGAGGGAGGCAGCACTAAATGTGCCGAGAGCGCCCCGACGCTCGTCAGCAGACACGAAGACGACACGCACAATAAATGGGCATCTTCATTATAGATTTATCTGTTAATTATTAGTCATGTTACAGGAGTGTCAAATACATTTAGTACAAAGTCAAGACTCTGAATCAATAACTCTCGACTCCCGTTTTTCCAGGAAGTGCGAAGTTTTAAATTCTATTGGAAGATTTTTTTTTTAGAAAAGCAGAAGCCTGACTGGATGTTGTAATTCCTCCACACTCAAAAGAAAAAGTGGAAATTTTAATACACATTTCTCTAAGATACAGAAGGCTACACAAATACAATACTGTATATTTGGGTCAGAAGGACTCCTCAGTTTCAGCGAAAAAGTAAAAGCTAACGTGTTTGAATCTGAATAATGTATAACAGCCCTTAAAAAGAAAACATGCAAATTGATATCTGCAGTTTTCTAGGTGATCTAGGTTAATTCAATTTTTCCAGGTGGCATTAAATTATGTTTTGAAAGGAGGGGGGAAAAACTAAGTCAACATTTTTCAGTGACAGTTGCCTGGGTCCTAAGGTACTCCGGTCAGTCGTCCATCTACACAGGTAGGAACAAAAAACAGCAGGACAAGAAAAAAAAAAAAATCTAATCTTTCAGATCCAACTTTGTGTCAAGGTCCAGAAACACTAACACTCTCAATGCGGGAGTGTGGGAGCTCCAAATTCACAAAATGTCATACAACAAGTGTGTGGAGGGCTTTGATGGGTTTACTGAAGTGTAACTATTGAGGTCGATGTCTGATCAGTCACATTCAGGGGGTCATGTTAAGTGTAGCAAAGGATCAAAGTAGGATTGTTTTTTCTTTTTCCCTTATTTGCGTCTCCGTCCTCCTGCCCATGAACTGACAGTCATCCTCAGAGCGCCATGCTCAAGTACGTTTAATTTCATAAAATGGAGCCAACAGAGGACACAGCGGTGTATCTTTTGCAGAACATTTGAAGTATAACGTCGATTAAACGTGGCATCGAGGAGGAAACAATTAGTTCTTTGTTTTAATAAACCGTTTCAGTCCCTTAACTGTGAGTGTGGGGCATTTGGACTAATAGTAGCCCAAAGTATAAAAATTTCACACCATATCACATCTGTTGTGATTCATTAAAAAGGGAGACTGCGTCCAAATCATGATCAGAGTACTAAAGAGCACAAAAAAAACAAAAAACAAAAAAAAGACTGCTGATTGAACAGTGAGGGAAGTGTGACGTTCTGAAAACACAAAGAGAATTTGAATTCCCCCCACTGAAAGGTGGGGTTGTTCTTGGAAAATAGGGCCTGGAGGCACCACAGGTTAACTCTGCATGTAGGAGAGGTCACGCCGTCTGATTAAGGTCACACCTGAAAGCTACAGATCCCGTCAGGCCTGTTCTCACCTGGTTCCTGTCACACTGAGGCAGATGTAGAATAGCACTACAAACGGGGACAGAAACCAATCGAAGGCAGGATTATTCCACTAAATTTTTCAGCACAGGTGATGTCATATTGCTGACACAGTAAATGACGAAACATTAATCGGGGCAAGCACAGGCTAAGGCTAAGAAGGGCATGTACGCAATGCTAGCTTGTAGAGCGTTAGTAATGACCTATCAGACAGCGACATAAAACAGACTGCAGCTACTTCTCCATTCCAAAACACAATGCATGACAGCTTCCATTATATCATTTTGTACATTTACACAAAAGCTGCACTAAAAACAGGAAGTAGAGACATTGCAGGCTTCTATACAAACAATATGTTATAGTTTAAATTTAGCTAAAGTGACAGAACTGTCATTCTAAATCAAGCCTGTGACTATTTAAAGCTTTACCTGCAAAAAGAAGCACCAGCATCTTATGTGCTCTGGTGCAAGTTTATCTGTAGCTTGGCTCAAGTTTAGGGCCAATTAACTTTCACAGCACGCAGCCATCAAGGTATTCGTCTCGTCAGCATTTTACTTTGAACATAAATTGTTATGCACGGCTTGTGAATTTATCTAAACAGTTGTTCTTTTGTTCAGATGTGCGTTTTGTTTTCACATTGGATTCAAACCAGTAGTGGGAAAGCCACTCATGCCAGCACGCGTTTCAAGGCAATTATATGCACTGCAAGTCATTTATGCAGCTTTAATGTTGGAAATCTAAAAAACCTGCACGATGGCTCAAAGCTTAATACTTCTCTGCTCAGCCCAGCATTTGTCCCAGGTGATTTATTTAATTGGTGGCATTTAGCACTTCTGTTCTGCATTTATGCCGATTTCGCACAGATTTCCATGCAGCATTCCCAAATCCTAAATTGTTTTTTCCATGCATGCTTATTCCTTGTTTGAGTCTCAGCAGAAACCTGATAAACTAAATGTTTGCAAACTGCTAATAATAACACAACACCTCATTTACATCCATCATGATTTTTTCTCCAACTCCATATTGTTCGTCTTTGACTCTATTGAAGCTTTGCATCACTCCCAGTTCCCAGTAATACCATTTGGGCCACAGCACACCCCTTTGGTTCAACTGCCTGACACTATCGCCTTTAGCCCCTCATAGTCAGACACGGCCCATCTTTATAGAACTACTTGTACAAACAGGCGTGTTTCAATAAGCATGCTCTGTTGTCACAGTGTGTATAAGGAAAAGAACAGCTAAGAAGCCCCAGTGACTCAAACTATTATAGCCAACATAGGATTAACAGATGAGTAACATAATCTAGATATTTTTCTCCAACTTAAACTGATCATGTCACAGCTACTTGGACTGAAATCCATCAGCGTTTCCAACCATGATGCAGCACACCGGTCTGCACAAGTGGATGGGCCAACGCCTTTTTTACACAACACACCTCTCGCTCAACTCACTGGCCAATGTCCAAAGAGAGGTAGGCTTATAGGGGAAAAGGGGGGGGGGGGAGGAACGCACATAAGGTGTTGCAATCTCAGAATGATGATTCCAGCTCGGGACAGACACAATAAGGTTTATTCAGGAATAGATTTCTATCTAAGGCGGTAAAGATTTGCTTCCTAAATCAAACTACTGTCAGAGGATAAACACCGCCTCTGCAAAGGATCAGGAACCTGCAGAAAAAGTGTGGAAACGTTGCAAGCTTCGTGAACAGTTTTCACCTGAACTATGCTGCAGAAACAGAAATTAGCCATCTGGAACAGACATTTAGCCCGCTGCATTAAAGGAACTCCATCTGGGCACCCAAATGGAGGTCATCCACACAAACACAGAAGTTTGCCTTTCAAATCCAGTCCAAGTTTATTTTGACAGCACGTTTTAAATAACCTCAGTTGACCAAATTTTGCTACCAGAGAAAGAAATTGTACACTATAAAATAACCACTAAATACAATAAATATACACTTAAAACCCAAACAAACCAGTAAATAAGACCGACTGTTCTCGCTTCCATGCGGGTCTTGCTGAGTAGTGTATCCTGGCTTTTATTATCCACATATGTTTTTAAGACTGTTCAGGGATTGGGCAGCTCTTATGTGAAAAGGTGAGTTGCTCCTTAGATTAGGAACTACCACTTAAAAAAGCTCCATGGCCTCCGCTTTAAAGCCTGGATCTGGTAGGATTGTAGGGTTTCACTGCGGTTGCACTTTCTAAGGAGCTTAATAGTTATTCCATAAGCTATTAGGAGTTAAATATGAGTGATTTCACTTTGAATGTCAGGCTTATTTATTAAAAGGCCACAATGCCGAGCTGGAAGCTGAGATGCAGAGGATGGAGGCAGAGGCACAAAGACAACATACGCAGGGAAACCGGTGGGTGTTCCTGGGTTTGCTGCTCTGCTGCCAGCTGAGAAGGAAACCCGCTGCTGTACCAAGTAGTGATTTTTTTTCCCTCCGTCTTTTTTAGTCGCTCAACCTAAATTTAGCATCATTGGTGTGACATTAGCTCCGTAGGAAATAACTACATCTTCACAAACTGACGCCAGTGTACGAGTTTACAATCACCAGAGGTTTAAAAAAAAACAAAAAAAAACGACTTTAACGTCTCCATTGCTAAGCTCGTGATTTCTGAGTTCAAAGTCCAGGTAACTTCTGTGACGCCATCCTCCTGCTTACAAACACCTTCTGTGTGACACTGCTTGAAAACTGATAGGCCTGATTTACTGAATCAACATCATGCTGTATTCAGTGAGACTTGAAACGAGCTATTCAGACTATAAATTATTCAGTAAAGTGTTTACCAAGGTCATAAATAAGATTCAAGTCCAATTCTGATTTTATGATAAAGGAAATTTCTTTGGCAAATTAAATAAAACACAGTAAGTTAAAGATTGTGATGAGAATCTATGTAAGCATACAAAACAGAGCAGCTGCGGTGTAATCGATGTGCTTTATTGCTACCACTGTGACATTTGGTGTTTAAACAAGACACAGACGCCCTGAATCCCAGCAGTCACTGAAAGCAGCGGACTGAGGAACTATCGAACAGAGACTGAAAGTGCAGCGCTAGCTGTTTCTGAACCAAAACTCTTAAAATGAAACGAAGTGTGTTCAAGCTCCGAAGAGGTCATGCTCACTGAAAATATTCAGAGTGCATTAGAGACAAAAGCCAGGGGCCTTCTTCAGGGGTCCCCCACACCACAGCGATCCATTAACAGGGCTGAAAAGGATGTGGAGTTACATCACTTTGGTCCCGTGCCAGTCTGTCTTCTCCTCCCACTCTGATGAGCAACTCCGTGAGGAGTCGTTCTTCTGGTTGCTGAAGGGTTTCCTAATTATGGGGCTGGGTCGTGATATAAGCTACGGGCTTGGAGATGGCCACGCCTCTGTTACAGAAACGAGCACGAGCAGCGTGCAGTAAGTCGCACCGCCATCAGACGAATTTCAGCTTCATTCAGCTCACCGCTTATTTTTTGTGGTGGGAAATTATCTTCTTGTCCCTGAAGCTCACACTGAATCTGGAACATCTATAGCTTCTCCTTCATCCAAATCTTAACCAGCTGGTCACCGACTGAGTTTTAACCCTTATAAAGCCTAGTGGGAGTAACCTTTTCTGAAGGCCTTTTTGACATTTATAGTTTAAGTTGTTTTTGTATTTTTACCTTCTGGTCAGTATTTCTCATGCATTAGTAGCCCATCCAAAAACTGCTCCCTATTAACAGTAAACTCTTCCCTAATCTTTAATAAGACATTTTTAATCTTGAGAGTTAGAGCATCTGCACCTTTGTGGCGCAGGCTTTAAAAGTCAGAGGGTGATGAGTTTAACTAAGCTTTCACACGCCTGCCCTCTCTCTGCTTGGCTCATATGCTCCACATGTCACAGAGGTGAGGTATCTGACAAACTGTCGTCACCTGTGAAAACACACCGGAGACTCTGAGACGTCCAGGTGGGACCTCGACACATTTTCACACTCTGATGTTGCCCGGACTTTGTGTAAAATGCGTCACAGTGAACTCGGAGTACCGAGTACTGCTCCGACATGCAAACATTTCTGAGATGTTACATGTGTTGCAAAACACGGCTTTTAAAACGAGCCAGTACTACCTGTGCTTGAGATGGCACGCCCTTCATACTGCAGCCTAACAATAAAAAGTGAAAGCAGCTGGAGTGCGGCGCATAAACGAACAACCAGACATGCGGGAAGGTGGTTTTGGATCAGCTTCAAATGGCCTGTGAGGTCTGGATATGCTTCACTTCCACAAAACCAGAGTCAATGTGCCGTTTAAGCATTCATTTAAAAAGCAAAACTAATGGGAAATCTACATACTGATGTATGATATGAAATGAAAACGGGTTTGAACCAGAGATGTGCTGTAAGTTCAGCATTTCCTTCACCTTATCTGGCTTTACTTATCCCTACATTGATCAGGCTAAGTGGGATCTGGTTGTAAAGCCAGCTCAGGGTTAATAAATTTAGTTATGAGCGTGTTCCCCTGAAAAGGGAAACCGTGTGACTGGTCAGTAGGCAGCCGTACCCGCTGATCTCTCTCCTATTCTGAACATAACGTGCCCAGGAGCAGGTTAAGTCTGCAGTCCACGTTACCATGGCAATTCTCCCCAATCACATTTTTAAGGCCGAAAAATCAGGATTAAAAATTAAGTTTACAGACTGAGCCCTCTAATCTCGCTAATCTAATCTCGCCTCTGATGTCCTGCTCTGTATCTGCAGGTTTGCGAGGGCCATTAAAGCAGCGCGATCACTTGATTTCACATAAGGATAAGGGATGGATGTCAGAGTGAGAGATCAGCAGTTTGAAAGTTTCTCTGTTACAAAAAACTGTTTTGGAACTAATTTTTCAATCAAAGGTAACCATCCGCTAACTCTTTTGTATTCAAAACACTCGCTGGTTATCCTCAAAACTGAATATTTGCCTTTTTCTTCATAAACGGAGGTAATCACAGTCTTCTGCTTCATGTCTGAAAGCTGAAACAGGACCAGCTCTGCCCAACTGTATGCACGTCCCACCCAGTCAGTCATTTCCTTTCCAGTGTGGAAAAACCAACCGTCCACCGCAGCTTTACGTCGCTGAACGCACTCCGACCTCAGCTCACTCCTCAAACTTCAGTTCAATTTCATTACCAAAACGGCTTTCTTACATCTCATTAATATCACCAAAGCCTGACTCACTTGTATTAAAAATAGTGTGCATTCATTTCCAGTGGGCTGGATTAATGTGATGCTTTTCTTTCTCCCCCCCCCTTTCCAAAAAGATAACCAGCATCCAGCAGCTTGTTCAGGACATTGTGTG
>VUQR01008119.1:0-12061 GCA_015108515.1 Hemichromis elongatus | reverse complement strand
GTGTTCCCAGATCTCAGAAATTGCAAAATTATTATTACCAAAAAAAAAAAAAAAAAAAAAAAAAAAAAAAAAAAAAAAAAAAAAAAAAAAAAAAAAAGAACTAAAGAGGCAAAATTACAAGGTTGTATTTAAGAAGAATTGGCCTTTAGATATATCGTGTTTTAAAAAGAGATATGTTGATTTGGGTCCAGGGCCTGTGAATTGGGACTTTTCATGTTTAAAGCTCAGTTGCAACCAACCCTGGTGTAATCTGATGTCCCTGGAACTGCTGAAAGAAGAGGAGGAGGAGGATTTGAGGGAGGAGGAGAGGAAAAAACAGAAGAAAGCAGGTGGGGTGGGGGGTACAGAGTAGGCTGCTCCGCCTCAATGATTTTCTGATTCATGTTTCCAAGAGTTGTTATTTATCAGAACAGGATATAAACCAGGAGAGACGGTGAGGTCATGTGTTATGTAGTTTCTTCAGCTGGAGGAGTTAGTCTTAAGAAAAGCAGTTTATATATATATGTGTGTGTGTGTGTGTACGTATAACTGCTTTGACTGTGTTCACATAGTTGTTAACAGTTCTTTGTTAAGATTCAGACAACACTAACGCTGTGTGCCATTTCTCTGTCTTCAATTAGCACTTAGGATGGCAGGTTGTGAGCTAGAAGATCAGGATAAAAATGCAGCTTCACCTTAAAGCAAAAATAAATTATTAACTTAAAGCTGAGCAAACATAGATTACAAGAAAAACAGTCCAAAACACAAGTCTTTGTTTTTTATCATAAAGAGTGTGGGTGTGGGCACTCACAGAGCTGGACTTGTCCTGCAGCAGCTTCAGGCTGCTCCTGCACTGCTCCAGCTCCTGGTGGATGTTCAGCTTCTCCTGCTCTGTTCTCTCGTAACGCTGACGGAGATCAGATAGCTGGGACTGTGTGTCTTCATACTGCAGACAGACAGACCACTGTCATTTCTCTCCATTTACTCCCAGGGAAAGTTAATCTGTTTGGCATACCCCTTTCCTTGTGACATCACACAGATCCAAGAATAGAAAAAAAAAAACTGCTAGAAAAGAGTAACAGGTCCCTTAAAAAACTGATGGAGAATCCACCAAGAGCCACATTTATTTTTGTTTTGTTTTCTTTACTTTGTACAGCACTTTGGTCATCCTGTGTTGTTTTTAAATGTACTTACATATAAACTGACAAAATTGGCTTATACTTTAGTTTTAGTCGATTATAACAACTAAAACTGCTGCTTGGTCAACTGTGCTTACAGACTGTTGAAAAAGTTCATTCTTTGATTTCAGTGCATTATTAGTCTGTAACCAGCAGATGCATGTGAAATACAGCATACTGACAGTGTATGGACAGCTTCTTAGTGTTTGCTTCTTCTAACTCTAAAACTATAACCATGTTGGCAGCCAAATTATTAATGCCGAGATTTGTTTTTCCCTCATTTCTTACAACTTTAATTACCCAAAACAAACATACAATCAATAAATCACAAACTCGTCAATTAATGTCACTTGATGCGCTCTACTGAACAGACCCTGCAGCTTGCTTGTGTAGCCATTTGTCTATCTAAAATAACTGGATCTTTTTAGCTGAACGCGTTTTGTTTTCTTAATGAAGGAGCTCAAAAATTCGTTCAGGCTGCTGCTTGTACGCATTTCCCCCACTGTGGAGATTTTGGTACATTTTATTTTAGTTCTCTGAGAACCCCAGTGTGGTTTCCTCTCTATATTCACATCTGACTTAGGCATCTGCTCAACCACCTTCACTCGTGCTGACCTAAGTCTCTCTGGATTTATCAAAAGACATATTGATCCATTTCCAGCTTTTATTTTTCATCTCTTCCATTTGTTCTGCTGACCTTACTGGCTTTTGCAGCATTTTAGTTTTATTTTTTTAATCCCATATCCTGTGTGCATACCTCTTTCTGCAGTGTGTGTGTGCGGGCCTGGGCCTGGTCCAGCTGGCTCTTTAGCCTGCTTGCGTCCTGCAGGTGCTGATTCTCCAGAGAACCCAGTTTGTCCTGCAAAACCTCCTCCCTCTTCTCCAAAGACTCCAGACTGCTGCTGAGGACCAGACTCTGCTCCCTGGTGCTGCAAACACACCGAATCACAAGTCTACTCAGTAATCACTCAACGTTTCCCAACAATGCTAGAAACTCTCCAAGGATTCACGATGCTGTGACCTTATTGAAGACCTTTGAGGTTCATTTCAGGCTCCATATGTTTTTAATTGTACTCTAGAGTCACTTATACTGGGCCTTGCTGCAGGCCCTCAATTTATCTGGTCTGAAAAAAGCCATTTTAGCTCCTCCCTATTTAGTCCAACTTTTTCCCCCTAATTGGCTGCATCTTATAGACAAAGGGTTTGAACACCCTTTACAGGGCTTCCGTGGTCACAATTAAAGCTTTGATTTCTTTAGCATCATGTAGATCCAATGGTAGGAAAAAAGCGCACCTTTATAAGAATACTGAGGGAGATTACTTTGTACTCTGATCAGAAGCCATTATAAAACACAAAATATAAAAAACGCTGTGTGTAACTGGGATACCTTACACATAATGCACAATGCAACTTTAAAAAAAATTATTTTTGCAAATAAAGGCAAAAAACTGCATTTCCTTTTAAGAGCGAGACTTAATGTTAACAAATAGTCGCGTCTTCCCGATAGCCACGTGTTCGCCATCACTGCTGGTAAAGAGATGAGTGTCTTGGTCATATAGTATGTTTTATTCTGAAAAATGACCAAACTACATGCTTCCTCTGTGTCTGGCTTCCTGTCCTGCTTATCTACACTATGCAGCTTGGCGCTCCATCCATCAAAAGTAGACTAAGGGTATTTTTTTTGGCAAAGTTCTCAGTATGTCTTGGTACTGACTGACCTCATCCATCTTGCAAATGCATTATGATCTGGAAAATTATGTGCTGACTGGATTTCTTTAATTGACAGCAAAGATTTTGATCTGATGGGACATTTTACTGGAGCCAAGTGAGACTCGATTCTGTAACCAAGCACACTGGTAAACTCCTTTTGACGTAGCTCTCCAATATGATTTTCTGCTTGTAGCGCTAAATGCAACATAAACTGGAATATGTAGTTTATACATGTGTTTATAGTTTTAAAACCCTTCTGTGCAACATGTGGATCGAATCCTTGGACTGGTACTGCAACAGTGATTTTTGTATTTAGCTTGTTTATGTAAATGCTGCAACAAAATGTCATCAACATTAAAAAACACTCCGATTTGTTTCTCTAAATGTCCTCGGAAAGAGTTCAAAAGCAGAAAGAGATCCACAAACAGCAAAATCAAACTTTGGAAATGCTGTCAACTCTCATTAGTGAGATCCATTTAAAGTGGTTTTCTCCTGGGATTTGATATCCCTTAAAATATATATAAATATATATGTCGCACTTGCACTTACAAACTTAGTACTTTATGAATTTTTTTAAAAGCTATCTTTTGTGACCATGTGGCAACCACAAGAGCGTAATAAAAAACTAAGCCAACAAAGTAGTCCCAATTACTGCTGTTCCTATAAAAGCCACTTGAGGCTGGTTCCAAAAGGGAGTAGAACTAAACCCGGAACCCAGAACAAAACCTGGTTCTGACTCTATAGGTAATTTATCTTCCATAACAACTAAATAAATCTGAATAAATTGCTTTCTAAACTTTAAAGTTACAGTGTGTAAGATTTCAAAGCTAGATGTCAATAGATTGCAGTCAACTCAAATTGTTTGCTTACTCTACGTCATCATTCCAGCTGAGGTGGCTGTTGTTGGAATAATTTGATTGATTCAGTCAAGCGATCAAAAAAAAATTATATTAGGTTACCAGATAATGGCCGTTTACAGTTTGTTTACAAGAAAAAAAAATTCTACACACTAACTTTTTTAAATAATATAAACAATAGTAATAAACCAGGAAATACAAAACAGAAATGTGTGTAACTATTTTTTTTTTTACCCTTTGAGTTACCTCAAAAGCTATGACCACCTTTCATCTGCAGTGAGTGTACTCAGACAGCAAAGTGACTCCAATTTGGATCCAGCTCAGAGGTTTTTGCAATCTGGGTAGCCTGTCAGTCACTGTTTACCTCAGCTGTCAATATGCCGGGTAAACATCGTCCACGTCCAAAATTCATTTCTTTGTAGAAAGCCAAAAGATGTGTACAGTTTATTTTAGACTAGTAAGAAAAATTGTAGCTGAAGCACAGATAAAATCCTGCTGAGGACTTGGTTCTGGTGAGAACATGCAGCAGTGTTTTCTCTCAACGGAGAACACATCTAACAGATGGTTTCAGTAAGCTGTCAGTCAGCTGTCATCTCCTCGTCTTTCTCTGCCTGAATCAGCTGGACACCATGTTTCCTTCTGTCAGTCTCACCCTCAATCTGCCCTTTAATGCTGAATCCAAACTCTGAACCTGATCTGTCGACTTGGCAGTGCTCCTGAGAGCCGTCCTGGGCCAGAATTCATCAACTCGAGCACGCCTGTCAAAAGACTTTAAGGTCCACCTAACAAAGTTAGGCTCTCGGCTTGAGATAAAGTTAACAGAATATAAGTTTCAAAGCAGTGTTTATTTAGTAAAGCTATATTAAAATGGTTTATAGCTGTGTGGATCTTTTTATGACAAATAATTAAATGTGATCTTGTCTGACAGCACTGCTGTATAGTAAAATTTAAAAAAATAAAACACTGGATTCAAATAAAGTATTTAAAGCAACGTGTGTGTACCTGCTCAGCTCAGCCTCCAGGCGGTGTAGTTTTTCTGTGAGCATTTTCCTCTCAGCTCTCAGGCCGTCACAGTCCTGCTGCAAACACGTACAACGCTGGTGCAATGTAGTGCACTCCACTGTGGGAGCAAGACAGAGAGGACGCACAGTTATGATTACTAGTGATTCAAAGACATGAACCGAAAGCCACAAACAAACATGCAGGCAGTGCTCACCTTGCAGCTCGCTGGCAGCGGTCTGCTGCTGTTGCTGCTGCGTGAAGGCCTCCTGCAGCTGGGCGATCTCCTCCTCGTACTTGGCGGCTGTGTTCCTCCAGTGCTCCAGGTCAGAGCGCACACTGACCAGGACCTCATCTAGGGCAGCGATTGCACGGTCCCGCTCCGCTATGGCCGCCTCCATAGTGTGTCGCAGGACGAGAATCTGATAGCAAAAACACAATCCGTGGGTCGGTCACTTTGTCACGTGACTGCAATTTACTCCAAACTGACAAACAGAAAGGCTTAGTGGGTAACGAAGAATGTGTGACAGAGATGGTGGGGTTCCTGAATCAATTATTTAAAAAGAAATCTATATAATGCTTTTTATAAACATAAAAAAAGAACAATGTCACAATGATGACCAGTTGTCATTTTTAGAAACAAGAATGTCTAGTTAGAGTTTATTTTTCATTATTTTTTATTAATAAAATAACAATTTCAAAAGAATTAAAAAAAAAATAATCCAGGGACAAGATGTAAGAGTAATATAAACCCGACACTTAATTTCATGCACTAAAGATGTACCTCGTCCTGAGCAGAGTAAAGCTCTTCTCTGGTGCTGCAGATGGTGCTCTCCCTCTGCTCCCTCAGTGCCTCCATGTCAGTCTGAAGCTTCCCAAGCTGAGCTAAAAACACACAAACAAACACAAAGTGAGATGCGGCAGATGAATACTTATTGATACAAATTTATAGTATATCTTTTTCTCTGTGTTCACTCACTCTGCAAGAACTGGATCTGTTTGGTCGACTCCTCGGTCAGCTGAGAATTACTCCTCCTCTCCTCCTCCAACAGAGCTGCACACCAAGAGTCACATGGTCACTATGTTTATACCACTGTTCTTTTATATTTTCATGCAACGTATAATTGGGGAGATACAGGGAAAGAACTGTAATCTCATAAACTCAACAATACTGTAGTGAAACTTCATGAGGTAAATTGCGAGCTTGCAAGCTATTAATTATAATTAAAATTCTACTTATAAAATATTAGCATATATTATCCACAGCCATGTGAGAACACTGTTACCTTGTAGGTCCAGACATTTCTGCTTGCCGGTGTTGGCTAATTCTTGGGCCTCCAGAAGCTCTCTGTGGAGATGGCGGATGACCTGCTCCGTGTCTCCAGGCTCTAGACCGGCCCGATGCAGCTCAGCTAACCACACAGACACACACACACAGACACACACACACACACAAAATGTTAAGTACATTATTTATTATGTTACAGTCTTCTTCTTCTCAAAAAACAACCTGAACATTCAATGACAGAGTCAGGGTCTACAAATTATCTGTATTTTTATTCAAAAACAGGAACTTTCCACACTTAATTTCTTCACTGTTCAATAAATAAATATATGAATAAACGACTGAGCACACAGTGGCAGTGTGGATATCAACTTACTGAACATAACAGACTGGACAATTTTTTCGGTCAGACAGCTACCTTTGAGGAGTGCTACTCTGTTCTCAGGTTCATTTAGCTCTTGGTCGTTCATGTTTCCATCTGAAACACACAAAAACAACCATTTAAAACTCCTGTGGCTGCTTCAGGATCTATACTGCAGCAGTGTCATGATAAATCAGATACTGACATAATAAACAGCTGGAGAGAACAAGCAATTTTAAAAGATACATAATAGCATTCTATTTCAGGCAAAAAATTTATAACCTTTAGAAAAAATGTAAACATTTTCAGTAATTTGTAAAGCTACACCATGATTAATTACAGATTAAACAGCAAACAGTGTGAGATAGAACAGAAACTTTAAACAGATGTCAACGCTAGGTAGGTAGCCAAATAAAAACCTTTCCAGTACAACTGAGAAAACACAAGAGATAAAAGCAGAGGAATCACCATAATTAGAATTAAACCGATGAGCATTGGTGTGTTCACTGACCTGATGTGTCGTCACTGCTGCGGTCTTTGCTGGGACTCAGAGTGTCGGACATGTCTGACTCTTTGGCGTCCATCCGATTCCCTGTGGACACGCACACATCAGCCAGGACTAACTAAAAAAACTACAGTGTAATCACTTTACAGTCCACATTTACATGTGACATCAAATTCAAAATCAATAAATTACTTTAAACAGCTGGAACACATGCACAGTGTTCAGGTAGATTTATACTTTCCATGATACTTCCCAAAATGTCATTTTGGGATCGCCACAACTTTCCTGATGAGGCTTTAGTGTTTATTGTTCATTGATCCTGACCAGTGAACGATAAACACTAAAGCTACATGACTGATTCAAAGGTAGTCAAAAAAAAATAGTACAACACAGCGTCAAAAACTAACACTGAAAGTTAAAACTACCCTATTTTCTGCACTCTAAGGTGCACTTAAAATGCTTTAATTTTCTCAAAAATCGTCAGTGCACCCTATAATCTGGTGCACCTTATGTATGAATTTGGGTTGTGCTTACTGACCTCAAACCGATTTTATGTGGTACACGGCGCTCAAAAATCTGTCAAAAAATGTTTCAGTACGACTTTGGTAAGCTACGAAGCCGCACCGCTTGATGGATTGTTGGAGCATTACGGCTACCATAGTTAGGAGCCTTGCAGACTCATAGTAATCTGGGTCCAAAACTCTGTCCCCTTCAGGTCCCAAAGTCAAACGAACACTGAGGCACACAGAGTTAAAAACTGTCTAAATTCTTTCATCTTTAATAAAATGATCAGAGTTGCTGCTTTACCAGGTGTAACAATTAAGCTTAACATCCAGGAATACATGAAAATACCGTTTATTACATTTTACGGAGTTAGAAGTTAGCAGGAAGTTTGCTCGCTGGTTTCGCTATACATGATACCATGTTCTGACTGAGAGATTTCTAGAATAAATAAAACGTACAGCTCTGCTATAACTTACTTACTAACATAAATAAAGACAGAAAACTACACCAGTTACGTTTGTAGGGTTACTGAAGTTGGGCTAGCTGGTATATAATGCTGTGCTACGTGATCACTAGTGACACAGCTATGTTAGCATAACATAAACACAGTGAAGCTGGAGGATGAACGCTAACTTTTTTCCACTCAATAAGAGTTCCCGATGTTTTTTGACAAATACAATCGCATGGAAAGATGCTGTAGACGGAGCAAACTTTAGTCAGGAGAACAACTGAGATAAACCAGCCACAGTCCGAGGTTAGTCATTAATATAAGATAAGATAACCTTCATTAGTCCCACACATGGGAAATTTGTTTTGTTAAAGGAGAAAGTGGACAGTGCAAAGTTACTTATCAAAAATTATAAGGCATTTTAATGTGCCTTTTAATCCGGTGCACCTTACGGTCCAAAAAATACAGTAAATTAAAGGTGAACATTAAAAAAAACCAAAAAAAAACAATAGCATAAAAACAAATTTCTAACTCTGGTGTGTCCTCTACCTTTGAGTCGATCAGGGCTGGTCAGGATGTCATCTCCCACAGTCTGGTTGTTCTGTAAGTGGGCATCCATGACTTCTACAGAAACATCAGGTTTAAAAAAAGAAAAAGAAAGAAAGAAAAAAGAAAAAAAACAGCCATTCATTTAGCTTGTTTTTGTTCATGGATAAATCTACATCAGGAATTAAAAAACAAAACAAAAGAATTCCAAAAGAAACTGAGTTATTAACTTACCATCAAAGTTGGCCAGTTTGTGGATTGAAGAACTGACGGTGTCCTTTAGCTGTATGACGGCTGCAGAGAGAAAAAACAAGACAACCAGGAGAAATCAGTTTAAATAAGGCAGAAATTTGACCTCCACCATTATCAGCTGGATTTGCAATTGGTTAAAGTGTTCAGTATGCAAACTCAGAAAGGAATTTTTTATTTCAAACTTCTCAAACTGAACAGGTGAATCAGAGATTAATTATTTAAACACAATAATCAGACAACTGGCAAAAACACGTAAAACACCGAGTGAGCCGGCTGACAGCTTGAAGTAATTAATCACTACTGCATTGACATCTCACTTTTGTATCATTACATTCAGTATGACAAATACAGTGACAGTAAAAATTAACTGAATTCAAATGTGGAAGTTAATAAAAAAAAATAAATACGTAATACAATCAAGACGTTTGAAAAACGCTTACTGGCTGTTATTAGCTGTTAACAGAATAAATGTTAAATTAAACTACAAAATCATCGTAGCTCACTTCAATTAATTATAACCAACCTCAAACAAAACTACAGCTTTATCTGAAGTCCTAATCTCCATCTATGCATTACATACCACACTAGAACACTAGAATATGTCTGACACCTGACAGTAAAAGTAGTCAACCGACAAGGTAAAGCAGCAATAAATATTCCACAGTGGATGATGATTTCCTCAAATGTTTTCACACACTTGCTACTCCATCTGTTTCAGGTGTGAGTAAAGATGTGGTCAGTGAGTAAAAAAGTAAATTTTCCAAAGTTATGTGAAATGAACAAACTAAAAGAGAAGGAATAAGCCAGGGGGTGGTGGAATAAAAGGGATAAAAATGTGTGTTTCTATAGCTTTAAAAGCAACATGCAGAAAAAAACAGCTTCAGAAGAAGAAATATAACAGATGCCATAAGGAAATCAAAGCAAACAACGTGTGTGTTTGTTGGTTTGTTTTTTTAAAAGAGGACAAAAGAGTTCAATATGCAGAAATGTTTGGTCAGTGAGACATCACCAGGCTCCAAAAGTAACCTTAGTATTTTCACACTGCCATGAAAAATAAAGTTGAAATCAAGGCTTAGGTGGGTCCTGGTTCCTCATGACGAACCTCTAGTTTCACAATTTCTCAAGTTTCTGCAGAACCAAAAAAGGTAGGTCTCCTTATTCATGGAGTGCAAATACATGCTCAGTTGTAAGCTGAGACTACATTTATTAAAGCAGAAAGACAAAATCCAAATGTTTGAAAATGTATGGTCTGCAGTGGCTAAAGCCTGGTCAAATGACCTTACAAATGGTATTAAGACTTTAACAAGATCTTCCCAATAACACATTTATGTAATCTAAACTATTCATTCACAAAAGAAAAAAACAATAGCTGTGCTGTGATTTTCGATATAATCACTCGTAGAGCTCATTTATGTCTGTGCCGGCTACAGTGAGGTCAGTGAGTACTTGCAGACTCTTCTACAAAAACATGGCTTAAGTTTGCTTTAAAAGTTTACATGTTTGTCAGAAGGAATGGCAGCCATTCAAATACCAGAGTTAAGTCCTTTATAACAACAGCTGTATGCTTTTATAGCCTGTTTCACTCATAGTAAAACTGCTCTGAAGAAACATCCAATTAAAAAAAACATTCTTCATCCAAAAGATTTAATCACAGTTCTTTAAACCAAGAAAGATGCGATGACGTGTTAATGCATGTGAAGAATGAGTAAGAAAAATGTAGATTTCATTACATCACATCTCAAAATTTAGAATTTTTATAATCATTATGGTTTTATTGGAATTTTGAGGAATACATTTTGAGTTACTTAATGTAAATGTCCAGATCTTATCATTCTGAGGAAAAAGAAAAAAGAATTGTCTAAGTATAACTTAACTGTCGTGTCTTTCATTTTATGACTTTTAATCGCTCTGACAGTTTCGTTTGGCTTCTCCTGGCATTGTTTGGCCTCCGCAGAGAAAGAAGTAAAAGAAATTATGAGGAAAAGGTGTTTCAGTGTACAGCAGGAATGGATGCTTGTACTCACGCGGACACTCAATCAACTGTTGGATTCTAGTCGAGTCTCCTCCGCTGTTGTTAACATGACAGTTGTCTGATAGAAACACAGAGAACTGACATTACTATGAAAACTATCAGACCAGAGCCCGGTATTTCTTTTAGATTTTATTGATTCTGTTTATCGATGCCAGGTTAAATTGAATCGTGGATTTAATGCAGACCGAGACAATTTTTTTTGAGCTTCTGGATTTTGTTTTTATTTTTTTTATTTGTTCTGATTTTAAACTGGTTTAATTGCAATATTATGTTGAACTGCAATGTCAAGTTGGTATACTGCATCCCATGTGTTTGTGCCTGTGTACCCAAGCACACTGAAGAGCAGACAATAAGACTTAATGTTCTGGATTAGATAAGCAGAATCAAAAAACATTGTAAGGATCGACGAATCTCGAAAAGGATCCAGTTGAGAATTGGCTCTCTACATCCAACCCGGTTTTAGACCAGACGGGTAGAACCAAAGACAGAAATCACGACGGACAAACAGCTAGAAGCAGGTAGAATGCATGAAGGAACGAGTTACAGAGAACTATGAGGACAGATAGATGCCCGATAAAAGGATGGAGCTGAAATTAAAGTCATAATTGGTCTCTTCAGACAGAAAGTTAAAACACAAAGCATCTGGACAGATACCACATCAGACAAGATGTGGACAAGCAAACGGACAGGAAACAAAGCCTCCTAGCAAGTTTTCATTTCAACATCACAAACAAGAAATAACGAGTTAACAAGCCCAACAGTTTCCTCAAGTCCACTCGAATTTTGAAGAAAGATAAAGCAATAATTCCACCTCATTTTGCATCTAAGTACAGATGTTACTAAAAGTGAAATCAAAAAGGTGTGAAACGAAACTATTTAACTCCCCAAATTCTAATAATATACAAAAACTGGATTCAAGGCTTGGATCAAACAAGTTATGATTAAAATGGGTAAATGGTCAGGCTCGTTTTAAGTAAATTATCATAGTCTCAAACAGGTTATTTTAAGAAAACCGGAGGACAGTCATGTGTAATAATGAGTCACGCCTTCGCACGCTTATCTCCAAGGCCGAGCTAGACGGCGGATCTGGGCCAGCGCTGGATTGTCGGCTGCAGGGCAGGATGGCTGTGTCTCCTTGGCTTTTTTTCCTCACCCCCTACCCACCCCTGCTGCGTGTCACGTGCTCATGGTGTTGTTATGTGAACATTTGTGTGCTCTTTGTGCGAGGAGTTTTTTTGTTTTCTGTCCTCATGCTGACCTCCCGTAGGAGCCCAACATGAGCAGAAGTCTTTTTTTTTCTCTCCTATGATGACTACCCCATTGTATTGTACATTTCACTGTTCTTCCACAATACTGCCCTCTCCGTCTGTCTCCCCATGTGATGTCTATGTTGTGTATGTAAGGT
>VUQR01008118.1:43509-53511 GCA_015108515.1 Hemichromis elongatus | reverse complement strand
GGAAAAAAAAAAAAAAAAAAAAAAAAAAAAGCTCAGTCGAACACATTCTTACATTTTAAATTTCTCAAGCATAACTTGTGAAGAGCACTTCGTGGACGACTTCTGGCATTTGTCGTCATATCAATCTTCCAATGTGAACCTAATTATTGGTCTCAGTGTAAGAATCAAGCCTTATAAAATGGGTTACTGCAATGCATTTGTCTACTTCTCCTGCAGTCTAAGGAGCTGTAAGGAAAAGGCGTCTGGACTTCTTTAGGTTGCTTGAAGACGTTTCACCTCTCATCCGAGAAGCTTCTTCAGTTCTAGGGTCAAATGGTGGAGAGTCCCATATTTACTCAAAGTGATCCGAAAGCAGCTGTGGATGTAGGGAGTGCAACAGTGTACAGCCGACTCAGTCGAACCAAATTTACGAATGGTGAAAAGACAACAGCTAAATCTGCATTACAGTTGCAGCGTAGGGATGGTGAAAAACAAGCTTACACGATATTATGATTTTATTTTATTATTTTTTCAGATCACTGCGTTTGATGAGCTTCGCACAGACTTCAAAAACCCCATCGATCAGAGCAATCCCACCAGAGCGGTAAGAACCCTGCTGTTTCACTTCTTGCAAGAATGATCAAACCTTCATGCGCGCACAGAGAAATCCCTTCTTTGTACTTTCAGGGACACTCTGCACTGAAGGTTTCGCCCCCCAAAATATTGCCTATGTTGCATATTTTGAAAGCACAGTTCATTTCGCTCATTTCATAAATAAACACAGCAAACGCTTTTTCCAAGCCTGCAATCACTGAAAAATGAAACCATCAAGTTATGTAAATGAGCGTTTGGGGCTTTTGGAGCGAAAGCTTTCAAATATTTAATTCGGTTACATTTAGTCTTATTCATTAATATTTCTAAATCAAATATTTGCCCTACTTTGAAAACACTAATCCATGCTTCCAGGTGATTGCTACAGTAGCACCCAGGCAGTGTTTCCCTGAATGCTCATTTGTAGGCAAATTGAAGCAATCAGCCTCCTACAAAGACCACGGCTCGTTGGCTTAATCAGTTACACAGATTCATGCAAATGAAGTCGCTTTTTAGACAATGAGATACTGTAGTTTCGCCGCAATAGGAGTGCAATTTCGAGTTTTCACCTCACCGTAACGAGAACAAACGCATTCACTCGATCCAATGTGACAGATAAATAATGGCTGATTGGAAGTTAGCGCAACTATTTATCCTCTTATTTTGCAGAGCTGTTTGCTTACAGTATGTACAAGTTTTCTTCTGAAGATGAAATATCATTATCATGAGTCAGTAGTTCGAGCTATTATTCGCTTAGCAAGTTAACAGCAGCTGTGATTATCGTTTTCACAAGATAGCTAATGTTCTGGCAATCATGTGAACCTGCATCTGAACTGCAAAGTGAGAGTGATGAGGAGTGGGAGAGGAAACTGTGAAAGCAGACTGTAGGAGTGTGAAGGAATGCCAGCTACAAGGGGGTGGACACAATAACTGCAACACCTGTAAAATATAATGCAGTCAAATACAATGGAGCGCAACAGCCACAGTGGATCTCTTACTTTACTCGAGACAACGATGGAAAGCTGTCCGACAAACAATCTGCATTAGAACTTTTCTGGTTTCACAGCAGTGGTATGAGTATTGAGGCCACTCTGCAGGACTGATGACAACCTAAACAAGCTGTCTGATGTCACCATTTCAAATGTGTTCAGAAATAACTGGATCTGGCAGGACGCGACGCTGCCGGTCTCTCCCCAAAATCAATAAGCTGCGCAAACAGATGACAAGCGAAGGAAACAGCCATGGAAGATAAACAGCAATTATATTTGTGGTTAGCTGAGAACAACACATGTTCGCTCGAGTGCGGTTGTGTACAGAAAAGGACAAAAGCAGTCAATATTTGTCGGCAAGAGAGAGAAAGAAATGATTGAAAGACAGAGCGGAAGAGGCTAGACATCTGTTTTTAAATCAGGTTTCTGCGTAAAACCTTTAATCACAGTAACAGTCTCAGTGGGAGAAACACCCCATACATAAAGACCCGTCTGTGTCTCTTTCCCCCATTAAAACAACAAATTAAACACGTCATAGGTAAAATTTAGTCCTTTTCAGGCCCCCTTTTATGTCACCAGCTCTAGAAAAATTATGAGGCAGATTGTCAAGGAGATCACTCATTTGCGTCTCTGATAATTACTGCTTAATTAGATTACCAATCTAACTACAGCACTCTTTGCCCCGTAATTGTTGCTCCTTTATCTCTTCTCCATATTGTGAAATGTCTCCGCTGCCTTTGATTAACGTCCTCAGTCGTGTTTCTTTATTGGAACTATTAAATATTCAGAGCGAATTGGATGACCTGACACAAATAGGGGCACCTCAGGGAGGCTACGGGCTGTAAAATCTGAACAGCGCAACGATTTACACCGACAACAACAAACCGTGTGATGCACAGCAGCTAAGCCGGCACTTTCGCTCCTTAAATAACATCATTGTGGATGAAGGACTAAAAAGAAAGAACTAAAGAAAGAAAAAAAGACAGGAAATTACACTGAGCATACTAACAACAGTGAAGCTAGAGAGTCAAAACCCACTTTCCCCTTTCAGGTCACCAGTTTTAATTTATGTCCAAGGACTCATGAAAGGTGGATGCTGCTCCAGCTAAAGGAAGCCGATATAACCGGTTGGTAGTTAAGACAGATGCCCCAGTATGTCAGAATGAATAGACATGCTTATCCACTTAATATTATATTTAACAAAATAAATGAAGCCAAGCAAATTAGCAGCCCCTGGGATAATTACTTGACTGCAGACATTATGGTTACACAGTAAAGCAATAACCTTCTGTTGATGGAAACAGATAAACAGGGCAAACGAAGTAGAGCAAAACATCTAATTTGCCTTGCTGACTAATCAATGGACAATCGAAGAAAACATCTGCATGAGGCGAATATCTGATGTCAGAATCGCGCACTCAAAGACGGATGGCTTTAATTTTAAAACTGATAATTGAGCTTTGTATAATGGCTCAAGAGAGACTCCGAGTTGATAGCTTTACCAGATAAGGTGGAAGATGTGCGCACAGGGTTGTTTTTTCCCCCCTGCAATATAAATTTTGCTTCTCAAATAGATTTCAGACACATAAAAAAAAAAATACCATAATTACACTTTTGTAATTATGGTATTTTTTAAATTATTATTATTAATTGAAACTGAATTTATTCAAGTATAATATAAATTTTGTGGTTCTCAAATGTCATAAAAAACAGTGTAATTTCTGTGGCATAGGTAGGCACAGGTATGATTAATGACATTAATTAAGGTTCTAGATCAGGACTGTCACTAGTGTCATTTATAAAACCTATATTTAACTTTTATTTCATGCAAAAATTGTGTCTGTTGTATGTGCCCAGATCATGCCTATGGGCCTATCGTCCACATCCAAATACCTCTTCTGAGTATTGAAAAGCCCTATCTTCACCAAATCAAGGTTATTATTAATAAAACCTTAATAAAAAATTCAGGTTGGCTGTATCAAACTTAATATTGTTAAACAATATAAACTGAAGTGAAACGAGCAAACTCACACTGGAAACTAACTGAAATAAAAAAAGAAAACAATTAAAACTAAAGATCAAATATAGATCTATGATGAAACTGCACCAAATGACAGATGTGTAAAAATATATGTATTTTAGTCGTATGATGAAAACAAACTCATGAGTTTTAGTTATGTTTTTGTTTTTTTGTTTGTTTTTTTAAAAAGTAGGTGGTTTAATAATTACTATCAGTTGTTAAGTGTATTTTTTCATGGTATTATTGTTGGTCGGGACATCCAATGTAACGTACAGCTGCATATAATAGTATCACTATACCCATAATACTGATATTTAAGCAGGTATGGTAATATAAAACTAGCCATCAGGTCCAGTTTTTATATGCTATTACTGTATTTAGTATGTATCCAGCTTAAAAAACAATCCTCCAAAATAAGATTCACTCCGGTCTACGAGCGTCTATTGTATCTGCTACAAGACAACTATTTCTGTTAGGCGTTGACAGTAATACACTGATTGTTGACTGGACTTTCTTTATATCTCCTCCACAGAGAGAAAGGATTCTCAACATTGAAAGGATCTGCAACCTGCTTCGCAGGGTGAGTAATAGCTGTTTTTCATCTGCTGGTGGTGGATGACTAAAGCAGAGGGGCTTCACAGAGCCATGACCGTTTGTCTTTTTTCATTGTGAGGACCATGACACACACTGATTCATTTCACATGTAGCCTGTCCCCACAACACGCCATTACCTCTTTACAGGCACACGGTGATGGAGAGCACTGATACAGCCCAGATGTTGTGAGCATTTTATTTTCCACATTTCAAGGCTTTCAGAAAAAGAACTTTGTGTTCATGAAAGACCACATACTGTGGAGGCCATTTTAAACACGCTTGTGCTTGAGGATGGCCAGTTCCATTAGATGTTTTTGATTCAAAGTTAATAGAATAATAAATGAAAATCTATATAATTACAAGAGTTGATTGAAAGATAGTAGCTAGCATCCTAATTGTGGTATTAGGGCCTACATATTAAAGTAGTAAACAGCATTTTACTAAGGTTTGGCCTGTGTTCAAACTGTTACAATTTTCTTGTTTTTTAAAACGTTTTTCTTTGTATTGCTGCTCAGTGCAAGAAAATAAAGTGCTGTTGATAGATAATTACCCTACCACCATGTTATTAAACAGGGAAATTTCATTGCTGAAGTGAAAATATAATTTCAATTACCCTTAACTGCTACACAGGAAGACTTGCAGGCTGGCATGCGTCTCTGTTTAATCTATCCTAGTAATTAGGCTACATATGTATTAGTGATATTTGCTCTAACCAGTCACTGCTGAAATTGGTTACATGAAAAATATTCATATAACATTGAAACCGATTGTAATGATTGATGGAGCCAGCTAAGGGTTGTGATGTCAGTCAAAGAAAAGTGAGCTGTTATTTTGCAGCCACATGTGCTAATCTTAAATTAGCATCAAGATCAAATGGCTATGTGTATGTGAATCTGATGTGATGGTTGTTATTAAATCAAGATCACATTAAATAAGGTTCTTTTGTATAGCACTACAAAGCACTTCCCAAAAACAGAATAGACAAAAAGACCTAACAAAATAAACGATAAACAGCCATTATTATTTGTAAAACAATTACATTAAAATCTTTTAGCACACTGAAGCCTGAGTTTGTCATCTGATTTAGCGCAGGTGAAAACTTTAACCTTTAACATTTCAAGGTGAAACCTTCAAAATTTCACCTCCTGTAGTCGTTTTGAAGGGTTGTATTAGTTATAGCAACCAAAACTCTTTTTTTGGGGACAAGAAAGCTCTGTAACATGGGATTATATGGTTACTCACTGACTTGTAGAACAACTTTCAAGTGGCCACTTAAGGAACTGTGGTTTCTGGTTCTTGCATGCTGGCCTCATTTAGCCCAGACATTACAGCGTCGGTTCATTCTCAGTGCTCTCATTGCACTGTTTTTGGCTGCTATTAGCAGCTATTTTCAGAGAAAAGTTCTGAAAAGTGGCAACACACTCCCTGCCCAGCATGAAACACTAAAATCTAAGTGTTGAGAGCTTGTTTCTGTTGCCCTCAAGCTGCCCCCAAAAAGTTTTTGTCATTTCACAATAAATGTAGTTTTATCCTCTTTGTTGCTATTGTTCTGCCATCTTGAGTGATAATCCAATCTCAGATTTTCTTAAATAGTATTTTAGCAACCAAACGCTAGACTTTAAATCACAGGACAAAAGGTCAGCAACTTACATCACCTTCTACTAATGTATAAAAAACAGTCCACGTGTGTGTGAACATATATTTGCACCCGTAACAGCAGCTATAGTCATGACGAGTAACAGTAACACCTTCCGTGTGAAAGTGTTTGCCCTGCAGCGTGGTCTTGTACACAATTCTATCACATCACTGTTTTCTGAAGAGTTGTTGGAGTGTTATCACTTAATAATTTCAGTTTCCATCTCTCTAATGTTTCTTATTAGTTGGTGGTACCGGAGTACTCCATCCACGGTCTCTTCTGCCTGATGTTCATGTGTGCTGGAGAGTGGGTCACACTTGGCCTAAATATCCCGCTGCTCTTCTACCATCTGTGGAGGTACGGTCCCACAGCAGATGTGTAACTAGTTTGTGTTGGTCTGATGGGTGAGTGAGCCAAAACTCGTGCTTTTCCAGGTTTTTTCATCGGCCCGCTGATGGCTCAGAGGTCATGTATGATCCTGTCAGTGTGATGAACGCCGACATTCTCAACTACTGTCAGAAAGAGTCCTGGTGTAAGCTGGGCTTTTATCTCCTCTCATTTTTCTATTATCTTTACAGGTAAGTGGGAGATTCTCATTTCATAAAGACAGTTCCAAGATGCCTTAGACGTGTGTTGCAATCCATAAATTTGTCAAATTAATTTGATTTTTTCATCAATTGCACTATTTCTTGTTGTAGTATGGTCTACGCCTTGGTGAGCTTCTAAGAAACAGGAGAGATGAAGAAATAAAATAACTGTAAGAGAGAAATTGGAGAACTAATGGAGACACAAACTTTTCCTTTCTCCATGTATTCTAATCTTTCTGGCTTTGGTTTTTGGAAGTCTAACCTTGGACAAAACATGAAGAACAATTTGAGTGAATGTGAATTTTTCGAAAAAGCCTCTTTTCGATTGTATCATTGTACACCCGATACTGCTGTCGGACAAATGGAGGAAATCTTGAAGGACTGAAACGCAGGTGTTTGTGTTGCCTTTGACCCATTGTACAATTTAACAATATTTCTGAAGGGCTGGATTTTCCCCACGCTGCTCTTAATGATCCAGTTGCTCAACTCACTGTGAATCTCCAAACACTTGAGGACTGGAAAATGAAAAATTATGTCTGTATTCTTTGACTTTGACAATGTACTAAAAGCGGGATTGTTTTGCATATGGAAATTCTGACATCAAACCGTTACTCTGATAGTGCTGCAGAAAATGGGTTAGCAGTGTAAGAGGTTTGACAGACCCGGCATGAGTTGATGTGTGCACAAACGCCTTTAACCAGGACAGGCGATAAAGTTTTGCCTGATGCCAGCCTCTGCCAAACGCAAAGTCAAATGAGACATTGTTAAAAAAATACGATTTTTAAAAAAGCGAGGAATTATCCAGGTTTGACTTAAATAAGTTTGACTTTAAGGGTCAATGCTTGTGATGCGCATTCAAAAGAGTTGTGTCTGTACATGAGAGGGCATATTTTACGCTATATACTAGGTTCATGCTTTCCAAAGAGCGCTCAGCTCAAACATGACAAAATGTTACCGCTGAAAATCATTGTGCCAAATATGAAAACAAGGTCAAAAGAATAATGATGAGACTAGAACGTAGTTGCAGTATTTTGTGCTCTCAGACCTTATCTTTAATTCTACTTTCTTTAGCACATTATTTTTTTGGCACAATGTTTTTTTTTTTCTCAAAAGAAATTTAAAAAATCTTTAGTTTTGTTGTGTTTTTTTAGTGTGAAGGGAGCACCTTATTCCTCTTTCCAGTGATGTTTACTCTCATTCATCTGCATTTATACTATAGTCATTTTAGCACAGCAACTCTTCTCTGATTCGAGGTAGAATAGCATAGCATAGTCATCTCATGTACAAAAAAGCAATTAATAACAGTAATCTAGCAATGTAAATTGAGTCATGAGACATATCGATCCAGTGTTATTCAGTGTTTGTAACAGTGAGTGGGACAAAAGTGGTAGATGAGACAACAATGACTCTATAACAATGTTTCAGCTGTTTAAGGAGTGCAATGACAGCGAAGACATCGCAATACATCTGCAACAATACAGCTTCAAAAGTGACAGACGTAAGACACAAAATCTTGCTGATGACCAAGATTTATAAAAAGGAAATCTTTCCTCAGCTGGGCTTTGCTGCCATGTGTTCATTAGATGGATCTGTTTGCATATAAGTGATGGTTCAAATGTGTGATATCAATAGGAAAACAGGAACTCTGGGGGCCTGAGAACAAGCTGTGATACTTGCCGTACACCAACTTCAGGTGTACTTAATGGTGATGTCTGATGGACAAACTGTGGGCTCAGATAGGAAAAAAATGAGGTAAGGAGTCTCCGGAGGACGCGGGTGGGCGTTTCTCAGCTGCTAGACATGGCTGGCTGTAGTCAATTACTTTGCCCCCAACCCTTACCCTAACCACGTCTTTCTGTCAAGGAATGCCCACTTAAAACAATGGTCTCAACTGCTGCAGCCTACTGAAGTTCTTGTTACGTAGAAGGAGTCACAGCAAAAATTGACACACTGTCATGAGTTTATCCAATAATTAAGTAGTAGATCAGTTTAAATAAATTTAATTAAATCTTATTTTAATAGCACAAAATCATAACAACAGTCACCTCAATTCATATTATAAATTAAGACCCTACAATAACAGAGACAAAACCCCAACAATTAAACAATCCCCTATGAGCAAGAACTTGGCAACAGTGGGAAGGAAAAAGTGATAAAGTAACTGTATAATTTTTCAGTGTGTATTAGCAATATATGAAATTCATTTCTAATGGAAACCATATTTTCTTTAGAAAACACCCACACTGCACTGTATACCACGCTTGAGGCTGTTTTGTTAAGCTCAGCAAATTCAATACAAATATGAACACCAGTGTTCATCAGCATTTACACTTTTTTGCCCTGCCTGTACCATTCAGCCCTAAACCCATTTTTTTCACTCTAGTTTTAGCAAATGCCCCTCAAAACAGGAAGAAATGCAATATTTCTTGAGGATTACTTTTAGAAGTGGAAACATTTTTGCATCAGCACTTTTTCCGGCAACAGCACTGTGTTTATCAGATTCACAAAACATTAGCCCCATGCTCATTTGTGAAGTTGAAACAGTGGGGGAAACAAAATGTATCAAGCCTTAGCTACACAGGTAATACACACATCAGCTGAATTGTGGTTTGTTAATTTTCACAGAATCTGTTGGCAATTTGGAAATGATTAATTTAATTCTAATATAATTCAATTCAATTCAATTCAGTTTCATTTATATAGCTCCAAATCACAACAACAGTTTCTCAAGGTATTATATATTGTAAGGTAAAGACCCCACAATAATAAAAAGAAAAGAGAGGAAATTCCAGCAGTCATATGACCCTCAATGAGCAAGCGCTTTGGTGATGGTAGGAAGAAAAAACTCCCTTTTAACAGGAAGAAACCGCGAGCAGAAACAGGTGAAGGGAGGAGCAGCCATCTGCCATGACTGGTTGGGATGAGGGGAGGAAGACTTGACAAGACAAGAAATTGTGGAAGAAGCCCCGAGATTATGTAATATTTAATATAAACCTGTGAAGTGTCCAAAACCTACTGTTCTAAACTCACCTTTATTGACTGTCATACAGTATGTTCTACATTACAGGAAGAATAATTTCTTCCATAAATTAGTCTTAATGCAAAAAAATTTAAGTTTTAAAACCATTAATAACCAGTGTTGTTAATGTAGCTGCACTGTACAGGTTCAGCACATAAACATATATAAATATATACACGGCCTTATCTAAGTCGGAAATCATGACACGCAGAGCTAATCAAACTACCTGTGTGATATAAATCGCAAGCACTGAAGCAATTTCAGTAGGCTGTCAGTGTGTCTAAAGACAAGACGGTATATGTTGTTCCAAATAATGTCAAAGGTAATCACAGGACACTGAGACCTCAAAACTCTGCCAACAGTGTGAGCGTGTTGAGTCTGGACAATCGCTACTAAAGCACAGGAACATGAGGAGGAAAAAAGGGGGGGGGGGGCATACAGCTTGGTTGAATGTCATTATGTAGTTGCTGTGAACAAAGCCTTTTAGAAATCTGTATTTGAGTATAATTATTTGTATCTGTCTTTTATACATTTCTCATCAACGTACGCTACAGTAAATTTGGTGGATGACTTTATATATACCTAAT
>VUQR01008118.1:15750-43489 GCA_015108515.1 Hemichromis elongatus | reverse complement strand
GGATTATTATATATATATTATATATATATATATATATATATATATATATTAGGTATATATATATATTAGGTTACACTATGATGTACAGCTATTCACATGCCGTATTCTAATAAAACAGCAATGCCAAAATGTCCATTTCTATGTTGCTCATTTCCTGCCTGTTGAGGGTCAGCATTTTTTTGTCCATCTGTGAAGAGTTGTCACAGATATGTGATGTTCTGGCGAAGATGTGCTGGAAGAGAAAAAATAAAACTGTAAAGGATGATGGGGACACTTAGTGGTGCATTAGACTGAGGGATGGAAGACGAACTGCCTCATCGAGAAGCTGTTGAAAAACAGCTGCATTTAGAAGTGGTTCCAGAGACATTCAGCCAACCTCTCTAAAGGCACCAGAATAACTAAATACCAATACTGATGTGCAAAAAGCTTCTACTGGAGAGGCAGTAAAGAGAGGATTAAAGCCTTTCATTAATGTCTGCACCTTCAGAATACTAACATTTCAAATTATAGAGCTCTGGATGCCTATTAGATTACATAACAAAACGAAGCTGACAGAGTTCATCTCCACAGAGAGACATCATCGCTTCTGAAAATGTCACTGTAGCTATAGAACATTTAAAATTCACAAGTTGTGATTCCTCAGAGAGAGAGAGAGAGAGAGAGGAAAGACACACAACCCGAAACACTGAGTGTGGGTCTAAGCTGGCTCTGGGACTCATTTGTAGAGTCTGAAAGGTTTGCCAGGTTATCACTTGTTTAAATAATGATTCAGACAGAAAACAGAGAAACAACAAGGCTTGAAGTTGGCGTTTTCCCCTCTGTTTGAAGAGGACAGATCATTCTCCGCTGTCACCATGGAAACTAAACTGTATTAGAAATTCCTGTTGACTCACTCTGAAGCTGAAAACACAGAAAAATCCAGTAGAAGTTGGTGCACATGCCTGACAGCACTGCTTCACTGCCCAGTGCATTTATATTTATTACATCCACCACATACATACCACTTTCATATAAGCAGATATGACACCAAGACACAGATGCACACACTCACACACAGGCATATATAATACACTGACACACACACAAACAAAACCCGCTCACTCACAGCACATGCATCTGTTTCTCGTTCCCTCTCATCCCACGATTCACACTGTTTCGCACTCATCATCTCGGGCTCTTCCTTTTTTCAGCACCCTCCACCACCATAATTGTCTCAACTCCTTTCCCCTCTCTCCTACGTCTGTGCACCTCTCAGCCAGGCGTTACCATGGAAACTGGCTAACAACTGATGGGCTTGAAAACGTCAGGATCGGCATACACAATTGGCAAGCGCGCGCACGCTCGGAGGTGCATGCACAAACACACATATACATATTGTGCACGTTCATTATACAATTCAGGGTTGGTGCATCTTATTTTGATTCTATAGGCATGCATGCATAAGGAAAAGATAGGCATACTGAAGACATGCACATCAAATTTAAAAGGGGGGGGAGTTAGTTAAAGAAAAATTAAAGAAAAAAGTAGAAGAATAAAAACATATGTAGTTACTGACTGTCCTTTTTATTTGAATGCACACTCAAATTTCTGTCAAATGCAAAATGATTTTGGTTGGATATTTATCATGCACATACATGAGACCTTTTTATATGTTTAAAAACTCAAAACAACAAATGAAAATGTAAGCTACTTCCAGCTGCTCCCTTAGTCACAAGGGGTTACCACAGCGGGTACCTCTGCATGTTTAATTTGGAGGATTTTTACACCGGATGCCCTTCATGACGTAAGCCCCTCCCCTCACCATGAAATGCATGAAAATTAACAAATCAATCAACCCGATTTATCACTGCATATCATGGATGTATTACCAAATTAACATGATGTTTTTGCATTTTTTCTGAAGTTCTAAGTTTGTGGAAGGAGCAGATGTGCTGTCTTAGCAGTCTCTTTTTGTTTCCAAGGATGTGTCAAACCTGTTCACACTTATGTTTTTATTTGGACTGTGCATCGTCTGTCCAAACAGAGACATGAGTGTGACTCACTCTGTCAGCTGCTGTCTCACTTATATAAATACCCACGGCTTTCATCAAACTAAATACTAACCTCATTTTCAGTGACTGGCCTTAGAAAGTCATGACTCGGCTGCTGTTGTCTTTCCCTCTTCACTGTTATGTGCTGCTTTAAGACTGTTTGAGACAAGTATGAAAGTTCCCGGGTCGAGTTTAAGGCCGCTTTATAAACAGAGTATTACTTTTTAATCAGCCACGTCTGCTCATATCTAATTTTAATTTTCAATTTTCAGATCAAATTGAATATCTTAAATGGATGAAGCCCTCAGGCTGAGTTTCCTTTTGGTAATGAGAATGGCAGTCTAATTTTAATCCCGATGACTACTGTAAGGCTGATAGTGTAGTTTAACACCTGAAATATCTATATAGCATTTAATTAATACACAAGCAAAGCAACTTTTCACAGCTCATACAGAATCAAAGTGACAATCATTTACAGAATAATTTGGCACTACGGGCAGTGAAGAATGACAAAGTCTTTACCCAGACATGTTCAATGTCGTTATCTTCTTTAAAGGCAGTGTGTTTGGATGGCATCGTGACAAAGAAATCACGAGCTGATATAATGTAATGTAATAATGCCATGAGATGGTTTGTGACGTCCTGATTTAAAGAGTTTGGCATTAAGTTTTAATTAAAACTGAACATCAAATCTAAGGGCTGACTACTTATTTTGTATAGAGACTTGTCAGTCACAAGTGTGATGATGACTTGCAAAATAGATGCTGCTTGGGACAATGGAGTGTATAGAAAAGATAAAGATGTGTCATTAATATCTAGAAGTCTTGGCTAAATACAAACACAAGGTTGAATGTAACCATAGACGACTATAATGTAAAAACCTGAAGTGAAAACAGATGATTAGGATTTAGCAACCTTTTTTGCAGTACCATATTTTCCACACTAAAAGGTGCACTTAAAATCCTTTAATTTTCTCAAATATCAACAGTCCGGCTTATAATCGGGCCTTATGCCGTATGAATTCTGTTTGTGCTGAAGTTGAACCGATTTTACGTGGTACACGGCGCTCAAAAATCTGTCAAAAAATGTTTACGAAGCAGCACTGCTTAAAGGATTGTTGGAGCATTACGGCTACCTTAGTCAGGAGCCTCGCTGACCAATCTAGGTCCAAAACGCAGTCCGCTTCAGGTCCCAAAGTCAAACGAACACTGCGGCATCACTAAGAGTTAAAAACTGTCTAAATTCTTCCTTCTTTAATAAAATGATCAGCATTGCTGCTTTTCTAGGTGTAACAATTACATTTAACATCCAGGCATCCATGAAAACAGAATTTATTCAATTTAACAGATGCTGTAAACGGACTAAATTTCAGTCAGAAGAACAACTGAGATAATCCATCCACAATACGAGGTTAGTCATTAATATACTGCAACAACATGAGGATAGAGCAGCTGGGGAGAATTCAACATTAATGCATCACTGGTACGGAAGTGGAGGAAACAAGAAGAATGAGCTGAGTAAAGTTTGACTTATCTGACTGTTTTGCTTCGC
This sequence comes from Hemichromis elongatus, assembly GCA_015108515.1. Classification (NCBI taxonomy): domain Eukaryota; kingdom Metazoa; phylum Chordata; class Actinopteri; order Cichliformes; family Cichlidae; genus Hemichromis; species Hemichromis elongatus. The sequence goes on along the minus strand of VUQR01008118.1, from coordinate 39,908 downwards.
TTAATGCGCCTTATATGAAAACAGACCCGTTCATCGATAGTGCGCCTTATAATCCGGTGCGCCTTATGGTCCAAAAAATACGGTAGTTTGCTGGTAGTCCTCAGTCACACTGACCTAGAAAATGGTCAGCAACCCCTCGGCAACCACCGGTCACTGGGAACATAAAGTGTATTTCCCAAAAGAATGGGGAGCAGTTGCTGGAGACAGCTGGCAGTCGCTAGGGGAAATCTGTTGCAATAAAAGTCCTGCACCTTTTGGTTTTTCTGCATTTGACCTATTCACTCAGTGAAGCAGTGGGCAGCCCAGCCACTAAGCAGGCGCACCGGGGAGCAGTGTGCAGGGACGGTGTACCTTGCTCAGGAGTACCTCAGGTTTAGCCGTTCAGTGGATTCGAACCCCCGACCTTCCGATCATGGGGCAACCACTCTACCTACTGAGCTATTCCTGCCCTCACATTATTATCATTATTATTATTAAATCTGTTGCAAAAAAAGTCCTGCACCTTGTGTTTGCATGGAAGATGCCAATTTGTCTACACACAACAACTTTTTGCCTTAAGTAGTTCAATTACCTTTTGTCATTTATTGTGTGGCAAAAAAAAAAGGAAATAAAAGGTATTTGGCTGTTTTTAATGTTCTGAATCTGAATTTATAAGCCACTATATTAGGTGTCAGCCATATTTATTATCATTATGTATTAATAGAAGCTCAAAGAAGTAGCGTTGTGCAATGGCCACACCTGAACTTACTAACTACAAAGCGAATGCTTACAGTCCAGGTGAGATATGTTATTTCATTAGAAACTTTTTGCAGTTGACTACAGTTACTTTTTTAAGTTATATTTTGCTATTATTTTGTGTCACATGCTCAGGTAGCTTTGGTGTAATCCAGCCTTATAATTACCATATGAACAAAGTATGTAATTACATTTTAAAAAGAAGAAAAACAAAAACAACAGAGGAAAACAACACGCACAGTACATGCTGCAAATGAACACAAATATTCACATATCCTATAAAAAGCTAAGAAGCTTATGTAATAATTCAGCATGAGTCTATCACCATGTAGACACGCATTCACAGTACAGAAGCCCATTCCTAATTAGCACTTAGCATTTAAAAAACAACACAAAATAACTTGTGTAGGCGAGGCCAGAGGCCAACTGTACTGTAAATGGGTTTAAAAGGTGAAAAACGAAGGTGTGCATCAGCAGAGTGCTCCGTCAGCTTTATGCACACGCCTCACTGCATGTGAGAAAAACATCATTTTCTAGTGTAAATGCAAGGTGATTTATAATGGAATAGGTCAAATATAATACGAACATTATTTTTAGACAAATCTGCATTGCCGCCTAATAGAATAGAAGTCTCAATCTGTTTTTAAAAAGGGCAACAAACAAGCTTGAGCATTAAAGCGCCATATAAACCAAGCTGCTGATCATCACACAATCATGAAAGAGTTTGAGCTTGCCTAAACTAAAAAAATAAAACCTCTTCTCAGAGTGATGCATCAGTTCACCAGTAATGTGGCCACCTGTCACCTCCACAGCAAAAGAAGTTAATTATTGCTTTAATGCTGACAGAGGCCATTTCAGCAGCTTCTGATTGCATTTACTGGTACTAATATCTGCAATGTACTTGTTGTTCCTTTAGAATAATTTGAAGCAGAGCGAGCTCAGAGATGAAGCCTAACAAATGTTTAAAAAGCCTAGAGGCTTGGCGAACATCTGCTATTGTAGCTTGGAAACCTGGAAAGGGAATCTGTTTAAAGAAGATGATAACAGGTTCTAAAAAGTTAGCAGAACAGGATACAGCTAAAAACAGACATGTTCAATGCAAATGGCTACTAATAGCTGCTGTGTTCCTACTACCAAAAATTACACTCACTGGCCACTTCATTAGGTACACATCTACAAGTGCTCACCAACACAGATATCTCATCAACCAATCACTTGGCCCTAATTGGGTGTATTTAGACATGTAGATAAGATTAAGAAGAGCTGGTGAAATTCAAACTGAGCATCACAATGGTGAAGAAAGGCTGTTGGGCTGGTCTGAGTATTTCAGAAACCACTGATCTGCTGGGATTTTCCCCACACAACCACCTCCATGGTTTACAAGCAACGGTCAGAAAATATCCAGCGCGTGGCATTTCTCTGGAAGACGATTTGGAGGGAGGTCTGAGAATAAGGTCCAGACTGATGCAAATGGACTACAGCAGCAGAAGACCACATGGAGCACCACTATGGTCAGTTGAGAAGAGGAAACAGAGGCTCGAAACACCTTCACAATTACTAATCTCAGTCCAATACAGAACCTTTGGGATGTGGTGGATCCACATCATAGATGAGTAGCTGACAAATCTGGAGTAAGTTAAGCTGTTATCATGTTAATACGGACCATCTTGAAAGAATTTTTCCACCATATTGTAGAAACTACGACACAAAGAATTAAAGCAGCTCTGAGGACAAGGTGGAGGTGGAGCATATTTGACAAAGTGGTCATCGAGTGTATGAGTCACATTTTCAGAGTCACAGGTTCAAATCTTTATCCAAAAGAATCTGCTTGTCTTCTACATACATAAGCTACAATGTAAAACATCATCACATTTTAGCTCCACATTATTATAATTATTTTATTTCAATAACATTTTCAAATGCTTGGTGTTTTGTAGTTGTTTATTTCCAAAGTAGTTTAATGTGGCACTACATTATAAAAAAACAAAACAATTATTAGAAAAAAAACAAGACACTGTAAAAAATGCTTTTACGCACGCTTTCTATGAATAAAGGCACTGATATTTATGGGTTTGTTTCTGCCATCCGATCAGCATTTAAGTCACATTTGTTTTTCCGAACAGATGTGGAGCGCAGAGTGACTTTACAGTCAAAATGCAAAGATTTAAACACCAGTCATCGTTGTTTCACTGAAAATAAATTTACATGAAATTATTGCTCCCCATCTTCTTTTCTTCTTAGTATATATAAGGGAAAATCCTGTAAGGGACACGTCGGCAGTATGTGTCCCAAGCTAGCCCGTATTTGGCTCGACACTGTCTCTCATCACGGGCCTCTCGGTGAATCAGTAAAATGGTGAAGTATATGACGTAGAAATAAGGCAGCAGATGCGAAAATCCTATAAATAAAGAGGCACATATGACAAAAAACACAAGACCATATTATATGATTCAGTAGTAAATGGTGAAATAAAAACCAGTACCTTCTTTCGCCACCTACATCAGCATTTATGATTTGAATAAAACAAGCTGCAATCAAGTGTACATCCTCCTCTGCAAATAGCAGTTTACTTTCTATTCAGTCTGTATTGTACAAAAGCCCTGCAGTGAATACTAGTCTGATTTAGCTCTTAATATTCAATGTTGATTCATCACAGTAATCTGTTTTTTGAGACTGCACTTAGTGTTCAGAGCAGTACCCCTTGTCCCTTTAGTCAGCATTTCCTCTGTCCAGATTTACAGAGGACCACTGAGCTTGTTTGTTAGGGCGGCTTTCATCTGTCATCACTTTTTTTTTTGGGAGTGCATAATTTTGTAGTTTGTGAGTTGTGCTACAGCGATAAAAAAGGATAAAAAGCAGAAACTAAAGAATGCATCTCAATTACAAAAGCAGAGAGACAAATGAGTCACATAATGTTGAATACCAATGAGAGTGTGTCAGCTATACAAAAGTCTGACAGTCACTATTTCAGGAAGTGGGTTTTTGAGAGAATGGGGCAATTTACAGAAGAACAAAGAGAACAGTCTGCTGCTGCCTTTGTTGGAAGTACACTAGTTGCAAATGTAATGCAAATACTTCATAGGACATGGAGGTAGTCTGAAAAAAAAATCACAGTGCCCAAGGCCATTAATACCTTATGTAATCAAAAACACATCAAAATGTACTGACAGAATTTGGCATTAAATGCTTGGTTGGATTTGGGCTGTTTTCCATCTGGTATTTACCACAATGCAAAAAAGAAAAAAAGAAAAGAAAAACAATAATGGCTTGTGAGGAGGGGTACAATTCTGAGAAAGAAAACCTCTGAATTTTCCACAAAACCGTTACAAATTTACTAGAAAACAACTTCCCAGGGAACAGGTCCTGACTGCTGTTTGTTCCTAAGCAACAGTTCAGAATACCCTGCCATTAGGAATCCATTGTGGGCAACAACCAGGTGAGACCAGGTGGGGATTGATCGGGATGAATGGCCTTCCTGACCTGAACCAGGGTAGTGTTCTGTTATTGGACTTCTGTGCTAAGCACAGTTTGTCAATAGCAGACACCATGTTCAAGAATAAGAGTGACATTTTCAACCCAACCTCCAGCAGACCTTCTGAAGCCCTAACCCTTCCAAGGAAGGTTGGCTCCAAAAGGAACATGTTTAACGTTTGAGGTGCCTGCACAGATCTGCAGCTGCAAAGTGGCTGGTGTCTGTTCAATGCCTTAACTTGGCGGTAAAGCCGTCAAGCTGAAGGAGTCCTTTCAGGCTTGGTTAGCCTGTGGAACTGAGCTAGCAGCCGATAGGTACCAGCAAGCCAAGCAGAGTGGGGCCCTGGCAGTAGCTAAAGGAAAAACACAGGTGAGGGAGGACTGGGTGAGACCAAGACACAAGACTTTTAGTCAGCCTTGAAACGATTCTGGCAAACTGTCATGTGTCTTTGGAGGGGAAAGCAGCTGACCTGAACTGAATATAATCAAGCAGTGGAAGGAATAGTGCTAAAGAAGTGAGGAAGAAGCATCTTAAGGCTCTTGATGTCCTCCAGGACCAATTACACAAGGAACACACTTTTAAGCCTCACTGGAAATACTAGAGAAGGTACTAGAGGTACTAGAGAAGAAGTGTGTCCACGTTGTTCCTCCTGAATCTCAGTTATAGTAGTTGGTAGTTTGGCTTTGAAGGAGGCGGTCGCATCTTTTCTCCCTCTCCCTCATCTTATCTTTCCTGCTTGGCTTTTCATGTACGTGTCTAGTCTCGTCCAACTTTAACCCTCAGAGAGTCTCTGAATCTTGTTCTCTAAAACCTAAAGAATATGGATTTTCTCAATGAGAAGCCTGGGTTCGGGAGAGCCCGATTGTCCTGGAGGGGCGTTTCCTGTTGAATACACGATGGATGGTTGCTGAGGAGTTTTTGTTTTCTGTTTTCATACTGATCGACTATCAGGAGCTCAGTCTGAGTAGAGTTCTCTTTTCTCTCCTTTATACCATACGGTGTTGTACATTTAATTGTTTTTCTTTACGCTACTTGTTCTGACCCCATGTGTGATGTTTGTGTAATATATGTGTGGTCGGAGGCAACTGCAAGTGACAAATAAAAGCTTCATCATCATCATTAATAATGTGGTTTTAGTCCTGACTGTGGAATACTGGACTGCTGCTTTATCCTGTTGAGCATGTTTGAGGGTATGTGCGAGTTTGGCTAACCAGTCATGTACAGGGGTCTAACTGTAACCCTCTGGTATGTCCGGCCCATTGCTATGATCTGTTTGGTCTGTGTAGTGGTCCAGAGAGAGCTCAGACTCAGACTCAGACTTACTGACTTAATTACTCGTTCCTGGTGGGTGTTGGACTTGGCCAGGTTTTCTAGGTTAAGTTGGAACCATTTGAAATCAATAACCCACACAAAATACTATTTAAAGACCAAAAACATATGTTTCCAATCATATTATAAAGGTAAACAAACTTCTGAATTTTAGGAGTTGGACCACACCTGAAACACTCCCCTACTGGTCATAGATCTGTAAAGGTCTATTGGTGCCACACATCCATTCATTCCTCCGTCCCAGTTTCTTCTGTTTGTCAGCTTTCCTCAAAGCTATCAGTTGGATATGCCGGGCTCACGGGTCCCCGCTGATCTGATCAAGACTTCCCCAAACGGCAGCTTGTTGCTTCATTATCAACATTGTTTGTCATTTGCATTTAGGGTTAGGGTCCTTGCTGATAAATAGGAACTTGAAGATTTTTTTTTTTTTTTTTTTTAAAAGAGCAATTTGAGGTATAACAAAAATGAATGATTGTGACTTTTGCTAAGAGTTACTTTGCCTGCACATCCATGTGTACTTTCAGGGATTAGTGACATTCATAACAAGGAGGTCAACACTTTCATACATATATACAAGTAAAGTTTCTAAGAAAAAAAGCTGGATTTCACAGTGGATTATTAACACAACCAGCCATCATTATCCATTCTAATAATAAACAAGGCTGAAGATGATTAATACTCAGCCTGACATAATCTCTTATCCATGACTTCACCCACATTTGCTAAAAAAAACTATTATGTCAGCGTGGCCTTCTTTTCTAGCAAAAGGAAAAAAAAGAGCAGTGGGCTTTTAAGATGTCTTACCACAGGGGAGGGACCAGGCGAGGGCCATGAGGAGGTCACCAAGGTAATTGGGATGACGAACGAGACCCCACCAGCCGGACACCAGCAGCCGCTTCCCTGTTGCTGTGGCAATGGTCTCCAGTCCTGAAGGGAGTCGTAAAACACACTGATATTTCTGAATAAGATTTACCCACTCTCTGTCTCCCTCCCCACTTTGATATGAGGAGGAAATCAATGAAAATAAAAAAAAGACTATCTGAAAGCCTTAAAAGATAAAGATAAAAAAGAGAGGAAACAAACTGACTAGCAACACTTGGATGAGTGGGGTCCCGTCTGAATTGATTCTTCTGTGAGTTGGATTTTCTGAAAATGTAATATCCAATACCTGATGGCAAAAAGACCCCAAAACAAAACACAAAAAGGTTCATTATTCATTTTCAGACACTTTTCATCAGAACAGCGGAAAAGAGCTCACACGCGATTACCATTCAGTGCTATTATGGCTGTAGCCTTGAGTGAACTTAGGGCCTGGGGGTGCACAACCAGGAAAGCTGCCTGCAGGCCGTACGTGAAAGGAACCCAGGCCAGGTCACCGAAGACCAGCATGAAACCAAAACCATCGTGCACAATGTCCATGGTGGTCAGGACAGCCTCCTGTTACAGCAAAGTGAAGCAGATATTAAATAAAAGCAGTGATCAAATAAAGTGAAAGAAAAGTATGACTCTCACCTCATTCCACAGAGCGTCCGCCACATACAGCAGCTGGAAAATGTTGACCAGAATCATGGCGAGGGAGGGGGACCCTCGGAGCTCCACCTCCTTCATCAGCATGCCGAGGTTAATGACCACCTGAGGGGGTCGTGAATAATAATGAACACAAGTGGGGCCGCGTGTCTTCATTTACACCGGCAGACAAATTCCTCCTGTGATCATGAGATTGCCAACTAAAATAAATGGATGCTGTCATTATTCTACTATTTATTTTGCAATAATAAGCTTCTTTGGGCCAGTCTCTCATTCCTATGTAGATGGATCCACATATACGTTTTTTACAGACCTCCTTTGAATCACCTCAATCTTAATGACAACTTGCAGTCAATTTACATTTTAACCATTTGCGATTCAGGGTGACGTGTTTAACCGTATCTCGCACACAGTCTTTTCAGTGCTCGAATGAAAGCCCAGACTAGGCGCTGTGATCCATCATTTTATGTCAAATGGAATGAGCTGGAGTGCAGAGTCTAGACAACAAAAAAATGTGCGAAAAATTACAGCATACATGCCAATCAATTGTCTGCCATTTAGACTAATAGAATAAATGATTAATAAATGCATTATCACACTGCAAATGTTTTCTGAGTGAAGGATACTCTGCAGCTGCATTCATTCCCCAGACTGTTGTCATTTATGTTCCCCGTTAGAAAAAAATCCATACATCATGTACATTTTTCTGACTTGATGATACATGAGAATGCAGAAACAAAATAAATATTTCATACTCGAGCTATAAACACTCCCATAACTCAAAGTGAGTTATTAAATATGAAGCTGATTTATATCTAAGAAGCAATATTTTGCACTATTATACCAAATTCCAAGGGATCCATTAAATTATTAAGAAAGCCCATTGTGCTTTACTATTTGAGACTTTATCAGCAACTGTGAAATGCTGAACGTTACAAGAAAGTAGTTTGGACGTTGAACAGGAAATGAAAATATCCCACACAGTGTCTGTAGCCAGTTGGTGGAGGCTTTTTCTGGGCTCTCCCACGCACATGGCTTTAAAACATTCACATGTGCAAAGGTTTTTCCTTTGTACACTGTAAATACCAAAGGAAAACGGCTCCTCACATAAGTGCTTTACGGAGCCACTCTAACCTTCTGCTGTCTCAGCGCTGTTGTTTGTGTGACCAGCAATGACATTGAGAACCTTGTGGTCATTTTAGGGACCTTGTTTGAGGTTCTACAGCACATTTAGTGTCATTTAGTCTGATGACTCAGACACGGATAGCTGCGCGCTCCCCGGTCCTCCAGCAAATGTCTTACTGTGTCAGGTCATCAGGGAGAAAAGCTTTTGATTGTGACTGTGTCAAACTCACAGACTGCAAATTATTATGGAAGCTCAGAGGAGAGCAATACCGCCACCTGTTGGTCATGCTGGGTTCTTAGACAGAAATGACCATCAATGTTATTTAATTCATTTAAAGCGAATCTGAAGGTGTTTTGCACACTTAAAAATACATCTCAACACATTTAGATATGTGTCCACTTTTCTTCTACTGTTTGGCATTAAATTAATTTAAATACATTAAAGTAAAGGGCAGCACAGTGGCACAGTAGTTGCCTCACAGCAAGAAGGTTTCAGGTAAGACTCTATTATCTGGCTGGGGCCTCTCTGTGCCGAGTTTGCATGTCCTACCAGTGTTTGTGTCGATCCTGTCCGAGTACTCTGACTTCCTCACACAATCTAAAGACATGCAGTTAATGGGGTTAGGTTAAGCGGTGATTCTGGTGTGATGTGAGTGTGAACGGTTGTTTCTTTGTGTTAACCCTGAGACACAGTGGTGACCTGTCCAGGGTGTACACTGCCTATAGGGATAGGATAGTGGAGCCACTTGGATAGGTGGAGGACACCACTAAAGTAAAAAGGATCTTGTCATCTCATTAGAGACAGTTTTCAAATTTGTCTCTTATAGAGTAGCGTATCTATAAACCTTTAAAAAACACTTTTAAACAGTGGTAAGGTGAGCCAAGTATTGTGCTCTTCTGGGTGAACTCACCCAGCCAATCAGACCTGGTCTGAGCTCGCAGAAATATTTCAGGTCAAAATCTCCAATCCGGGGGTTTAGCTCCCGTCCGATGAAGAAGTCGTAGAGCGGGTTTCCTAAATCATATCAAAGAGAAAAATGGTTTAAATCACAAAAATCAAATGCTATAATTTCATTCTGACATAAAGGCAGGAAAGTAGATTAATAAGAGTTCTGACTTAGCACAAGTGTGTCAGTGATTTTGCCTCACACATAATGCATACAAGTTCCTGTTGAGCATGGCTGTTATTTAATTACCCACAGGAACACCCAAATCCTCCAGCAATCAATATGAATGCTGCCAGCTGCTGGGTTCAAACCGTGTTTTACCATGGATTCAACCTTTATTAATGATCCTCAACGTCTCACCTGTGTTTCCCCCCAAAGCAAGTGCATGGGAAGGAGCCCAGAAGGAGCGGATGTAGAGGTAGATGGAGAGCAGGAATGACACCGCTATTGCACATACTGCCAAAGGCAACAGCAGCTCAAACAGATACCCCAGAGGAGCCCCAAGCCCCAGTAACAACATCAGGAATACACCGCTGATGCACAGGCCATGAAAACCTGAGGGAGGGAAACAAACAACACTAAATGTTGTCGCCTGGAGGAGCGAGATAGGCAGGCTGACAGAGGCTTGCATGGGAAAAAAAAGGTAAAAGTTGGAAGAGCTGAGAATTATGTAACTTCAGTGAACTTTTAGATCAGACCCAGCAGAGAGTACATGGATTTTAGATTTTCTTTCTTTCTTTCTTTTTTAAATCAAATTTACTACAGTCAGCAACACAATTGTAAACAACACATTTGCAGTCAAAGCATGTACAATACTTAGGAATAGCTGTGAAACATTGCAGATAGTGCTCCAGGACAAGAAATTATTTCACACTTAAGATTACGATTTAAATCTTTTTCTTCACGGCGCACTGTTTTAGTCCTAAACAGAAATGCTTGTGGTCATATCACGCCCTGCCCAACGATACCATTTATGGGATACTTGAGGCGCGTTCCATCTCTGAGCACCAGCCCCTCAGACACCTGCAGGCAATAAGCAGAATACAACAAAAATCATATGGTTCATATCTATTATCTATCTACAGTATCATAAAATCAGTCAAAGAAAAATATCAATCAAACAGTTTCTTACTGAAATCTATAATTTATTTCTAGCTGGTCATATTTAGTTTAAATTCAGTCATCAGAGTTCTGCTATTAATATAACAAATACCATCTAATAAAAGGATGAGTGATATGGCAGGCATTAATAGTATATTAATTAGGAGTGATAATTTAACGCGTTAATTATGATTTATTAATTTGAAAAAAAAAAATAACGCGCTAAAAACATCACCGCATTTGATCGCACTTTGCATTCCAAGCAGAGGAACTTTTGTCAGTGCACAATTTCCTGGTATACCGATTACACTGATGCACACAGCTACAAAAATCCGGAAGCGCATTGCCAGGACTTGTCACTACCCGAGGAAGTGACGTAAGATTTGCGCATGCGTGGTACCGATCGGGTTTCTGGTACAGATCGGGTAGTGACAGGACTGACCTGAGGAAAATTTCATTTCAAAAGACTACCCAGCGGAAGCCTTGACAAAAGCCTGGTTTAGTGCAAACTGTGCAAAAATGAGTTTGCATACCAGCGCTTCAACCTTACGGTACCATCTAAATACATAAGCAAACACAGAAACTGCGGGAGCAGTTCGAGAACCAACAAACAGCCCAAACTTGATGAAACCAAAAAGGAACAAAATTAGTAAGTCAACATCGGACAATCTTACAAATTCTCTCACAAAGTGGATCGGTCTGGACTGTAGACCAGTGGCAGAAGATAGGGGGTGGAGGAAGCCCTGTGTAACAGAGCCCTGAGTTTGTACAGAGCAGAATCCACCATCAGCGAGACAGACTGCCGGTTGCAGTGGAGGTCCAGTCGAGCAGGGACCCACCCACAGCTGTCTGTCCTGGCCTGTAGGTATTTGATTAGTCCTGCCACTTCTGTCCCATGTGAGAGGCTGTTCTCACTTGCAGGTCACATAGTAACAAAAAGAGAGCCGCCTTGAGCTCTGAAAATGTGAACAGGCTAGTTTGTCTAAGTAACTGGCTGAAAGAGATGGACAGTAAATAAGCATGGAGGTATTGTGAGTCCAATGGGTTTGTTATTTTTTGCACTAAAATGTTCGATGATCACACTGTTTTAGCCTAATGTACAAAATAATGTTGGCTAAGGTTATTCAGAGTTTAAAGGTGAAGCTGCTCAAATAAACTTTTATGTTTCTGCCTAATTTTTAAGAAGAAAAATGGCACTTTATGTTGAAATTTTTATCATTGTTATTAAGAGATGATACCATTTTGAAAATGTACTTAAAGTACTTAAAATAGCACTTTATTTTTAAGTCTGACCAATTTTAGCCAGGGAGATTATTTTTGTTTCTCTGTTTTGAATTGAAATGCAGTTTAAATGCCTTTTCCCCTCCACAAATTAAAATAGCTTGAGTTTACAATATTTATATGCATGTCTATTATTTGATTCTGTCGCCCACTAAAAACAAACATTTGAGCTTTGGGGCAAATATTCTAGCGTGATTAATCGAGATTAATTAATTACAAAGCCTCTAATTAATTGTATAATTTTTTTTAATCCGTGCAGACTTGTGAAAAAAATGATTTTCTCCTTACACAGGAATTAACAGGGTACATAGTAGTAAATTGCTGCTACTCAAATACACTTGATTAACTGATTATCAGCAAGTATGAGCTCCTCTATAAAAGCAGAAATCGCGGCGGTTTGCTGGTCTGGAGCATTCATGCATTGTGTTGCTACAATCTTTCCAGGACTGGACATCACAGCAAATCCACCCCAAGATTAAACCGTGCAATGCTCAGAGAAATTTCAAAGAACCCAAGAGCTAGATCTCAGACTCTGCGAGCCTCAGTCAGCATGTTAAATGTTAAATGACAGTACAACTGAAAAAAGACTGAACGAGTGTGGCTAATGCCCTAATGTAAGCAAACTTAAAAAAAAAAATAGCAACATAATTGTGCAGCTTAGACAGTTCCTCTGTAAAAACGCTGGAATCTATAGACAGAGAGAGCCTATAGCCACAGATGAACTGTATTATACAGGTCGCTGTATTTTATAAACTTTTCAGTATGTAGCAGAGGAGAAGTTGTGAGGCATTCAAGAAGATGATCACACTGACTGGAACTTAACAGACAAGAATATCTGCTGATTTATCTGTATTAATTATTACACGCAGCATGTTATAAAGCTATGTTTACAGCTTCATTATATACACACTTAAGCTAAGATCACAAACCCACAGCAGGTTTCACTGTAAGTTTCACATTGAATTGAACTGATGAACATGATGTACCTTTCCTAATGGCATCAAATAGATGACCGCATGCAGAGCAAACCACCCGAGAAGAAGCACGGGGGCCAGCGGGTCCCACAGCTGGTCAGCTGAGGGGAGGGAGGGCGGCCATTGGAACAAACTGGCCTCAGGAGATCGACTCAAACAGATCAGGAACAGCACAGTTAAGGGAAGAAAGACGGGGATGCACACAGCACCTGAAATATGAATATAATCAAGGAGTCAGAGAAAAGTATGATGGTAGGTTAGGTGCACATTTAGACAGCATGACTGAGATAACGTAAAAAGAAGTGAAACAGCATCCGTGGAGATTTGGCATTGCAGCACATTAATAATGCATATGCAGGTAAACTGCTGTAACACTAATAATGCAGAGTAGCAAAACAATTCAGTCAGCTGGCTGTAAACAGCAGTGACGGATGTGGTTAGCTTAACTGGAAAAGCAAGACATGAAGCATCATGCACATTTCACATTTCACTTCAGCAATGATGAATCTGACGTAGGAGGCCGCCTTGACTCTCAATTAAAGCTGTAATGATGGAGATGATGCTGTGATGCCAGCAATCATTACTATAGTGCAACATCCTACATCCTATTAGTTTTATTGAGGCATCAATCTTATGGTCCACCAAATAAACTGCTCAATTTAATAAAACAACACATCTCTTGGCAGTGTCAGCATCATAAATAGTGCATTAGTGTAAATGTTCTTTTGTATGTCAGCTAATAATATCCCCACTGCTTATTTCTTCCTTTTATAAAATCAGGATCCCCTTAGCTTCTATCTAATTTGTATATAAAAAGCAGCAGTTAGCTGCAGGGAAACCCAGGTAATGTGACAGCAATGGAGTTGCAGACAGCAGCTTGAGCATCAGAGTGCATGAATGAATCAAAGGAAGAAAGATAAGCTGCTTTTGTTTAGTGCAGCGATTACACATTTTGCAGTCCAGTGCTGTGATCACGGCAACGTGATGTCAAATAAAACCAAAGATGTCTACTGTAGCACGACATGAGGACAAACTGCTGTGACTTACCCAGGGTTCCTCCAAACTCCCTCTCTGAGTCATGTGACAGTTTGTGTTTGAGTGCTTGACTGTTTGGTCTCATTATTGCGCTCCTGTTTATAAAAAAGGACAATATATAATAAGTTAAAAGGTTGTATAAATTAAAACACAAATCCCTCATAGACTGCCTTTTTACTAAGATCTTGAAGCTTGAAGATCTTTTTTCCCACGAGTGTTTCCACTGTATTGCTACTGGGCACTTTTTACCACAGTAACTACCAGCGATCAGTAATTATTATCTAATACCAGTGATTTAAAGAGTATACACACTACAATGTACTTATTACTGATTTAATAAACCCTGTAAAACCACAGGGGGCCTCCTCAGGTTAGACAAACTGAGATTTTCACCAGACTGAACCAACAAGACTGTCAGCAGTTGAACTCTTTCTGTAACAAAGCTGTCAGGAAAGTGAAGTTGACTTCAAAGGCATCTCTCCCCTTTCAGTAAAAATCTAAAGCAGATGGCTTCCTCTTGCAGTAGAGTATTTTTTAATGATTCTATTTTTACTTTGCGTGAGTAGAACCAAGTACTTCTTCTACAGGTGCATACTGGTATCTTTGATGTGAACCCCTCACAATGGAATTCTAATTGTGGGCGAACAATCAAACTTGACAAAAGGGAAAAGAAATTGTCAAAAATGTATTATAGTTTGATTTAAAAACCTTATTCCTATAAAATGTTTAAATCGCCGCTTATTTTCGCACACCCGTGCTGGACTGATGCGATGGGTGTCATAAATAAATAAGGCAAAGTTCAGATCAAGCTGCTGTCAGTTCCTGAGCAGTTCTGCTGTGAACAGTGACACACGGGTCGGACCAGTTACCTGTGAACGAACTGAAGGCTTTCCGAAAACACCGCAAACACGACGAGTGCAAATCTGTAGTCCTGTTTAGCTTCTTACCGGTTCCTGCAAAATGGGATGTTTGCATCAACGCAGCTCGTGCGCGTCCATCCAGCAACCTGCACACGGACACGCCCCCACCCACGTTACCGCACGAAATCCTCCCTGAGCCAATCAAGAGTCTCCGCGGTCATCAGAAGAGGGTGGGAGAAAAGGGTTTAGCCAATCAAATGCGATCATCAGGTGGCGACAGTCAGCTGTACTCTCCATACGGTAGGAAATGTTGTGAAATTCGCCTCATTCACCCTCAAGCTGGCAAGTTAGATCAGTGCAGGAGCACAGTGCTACATCTACCAGCTGATTTCAACAGGGGCAGAACAACCTCTGAATCCCACATTTATACACTTTTATTGCAGACAAACTAGATTTAAACATTCCTAAACATGGAAACATGCCCAGAAAACAGAGACTCAAACGACCTGAAGGTAGCAGGTAGACACACATGGATTACATAATCAGAAAAAAAATTATTTAGCAAAGCACCCTTAAAAATGATTCATTAATACATGTGATTTTCACAAGACACAGCTGCTCTCTTTATTCATTGATATTCTGTACTCAATGTCAATCTTTTATTCTTCAAGTGAAACAGGTTCTAAAAGCTTCAGCTTGTACAGTGTATTATTCAACTCTACCTTTGTATAAGGAGGTTCTGGAGATGATTTTGTTAGTTTGTAACAGTTACAATATCAAACCAAAGTGGTACAGGCTCATTTGGACTTTATTGACAAACACTTCAATTTAAATCTTCCACAAATTTGCTGTCAGTTAACAGCTACAACTGTTTGATTTAGTGTTGAAAAAGTAATCATTTCTGACTTATTCGATCTGGATCAACAGACTGAACAGCAAGTGTTGAACAGAAAAAAAGTGTTTAAATTTGGATTCATGATTTCAGTGTAATTCTTTCCGTCCCTCCGAGCCTTAGCCTCTTTCACAGATCACTTCTATCACACTCTGCTCCATCGGTGCGGGATCCAGGCAGCGGTGGGCGGCGCTTCCAACTATCTCATCGAGCAGGAAGTGCACGAGATTCTCGTCAGAAACAAAGCGCCACAAGTACATCTGCAGGTAGTGGCAGTCCACCTGGATTTGCTGCAGCCCGTATCGGCCAAAGGTGCGCAGGCGGACGCACTCCAGGAATGTTTTTAAGCTGATTTTGATAATTCCTGTCATCACGGACACCTATGGAAGCAGAAAGATGTGCAAATGAAAATGTAAGACTTTTCCTTTTCATTTCTTTAAATGAGGACCATCTGCAGATCTGCACCCACCTTGTTGAACTCCACTGAGCTAAAGATGTCGATCCTTTCAGAGAACAGCTTGTGTATGTTGCTCAGCAGATTGGTATCCATGGGAGCACTGAAGGTAAACAGAAGACAAATGCTCAAGATAATCTGTTTAAAAATAAAAAAGCTAAAGTATGATTAAAAATGCCTATGAAACAAATGACATCGTACTTTAAAGTGTTAATGTAATACTGCATCTATCTGCCTTCTATTTATAATATTTTAATAACCACTCAAACTATGTCATTACTTTATGCTGACATTTCCAAAATCTCATGCTGTGTGGTTAAGAGGACAAAGTTGCAAGCCAGAGAGCCATAACTTGAAAACAGGGAGTTGGCCTTTGGAAGTTTATAGTCACAAATGTGCAAGAACATCCAAGTGCTGATTGAAAATCTTGAAGGGAAAAATTGGACAAATGTAAAAAGGCCCTTTTATTATTTCATTTTCTGCACATTAGTCTCCACTACTCTACTTTTGCGCAATGGTGTAAACAGAAAAAAACAAAACAACACCACAACTGCTACCAGCTGAGTGGTGTGTGTACAGCTACGCTACCTTGGGGTGTAGCTGGCAGCGTAGCGGGCTTGCTGCCTCGAGCTGCTGTAGACAGAGAAAGTCCTTTTGCTGGAGTCGCTGCTGTGCGCTTTCCTCACACCCTCTTCATACAAGAGTCCAACCTGTTGTGCAAAAGGTTCATAAAACCGTTCATGTGGGATCACGAGTGCGTGAGGACAGTGGGACGATTTAAAAAAAAAACAACAAAAAAACTCTCACCTGCACATCAATGGATGTGGTGTCCTCAACCACTCTCTTCATGACAGCGCGGACATTTCTTGGCTCGATGGTGTTAACCCAGTCTCTGGTTTCAACGCTCTTTCTCAACATTTGGGAGATAATCAGACCCTGAACCTGAGGCAAAACAAATATAAAGCAAATGAATAAAAAGGTTGTTTTGGTTTGTGGCTATTAAACCAAGGTAAAGGTTGTTGATAACGAAGCGTACCTTGACATAATGGTTGAGTAGTTTTTGTGCTGCCTCCCTGGCTTCTGCACATAAAGTTGTAACAGGTGTTACGGGACTGTGGTGCTGAGAGAGAGAGCAAAAAGCACATCTTTGTCATTAACTTTGGCAGGAAGACGGCCTGATTAGAAAGATCACAAACATAATGACAGCTAGCTCTCCCTATTTTGTGATACCTGTACAAGGAACTGTTCATCTGTGAGAGTGAGTATGTAGGAGATGGTAGAGGTTTCATAGTCCAAGCAAAGACGAGATAGCAGCAACAGAAGGGCTGGGGGAGTGGAACCTCCTTTGTCTCCGGCCGTCTCGCAAAACTGCCGAGAAGACTGGCACACAAACTTGATAAAACTCACCACCAGGCTCTCACGTACACCCTGGCTGCAGAATTCACCCTACAAGGGGGCAGACACAGAAATGGGTATCACTCGCACAATGAAGAGACAAAACGCAGGGTTACAGTAACACAGTTCAAACTCATATGAAAACTATAAAAGGTAGTTTGGGAGCAAAAAACCCAGAAAATTTTCACCTTAAAGTATGGCTTGTTGGAGAATGTGATGTCCTTAGCTGTAAAGAGATGCACTGACGCCAACACTGACTTAATCTGATTGAGAATTGAGGCTGAAAGGGAGGAGAGCAGCTCTGGTAGGCTGGTTGGAGCGTCCCTGCCAGAGGCTGGCCCAGCCACAGAAGTGCCAGCCACAGAGAGACGAGGAGTTGCCAGAGCCTGCCTCACGTCTGTCAAGCTGTCCATGTAGAAGCTCTGCAGAGCGGAAAGGTACTGCTTGACTCGCTCTGTCGCCGCCCGTATCACAATCTCCGTCCCCTTGTTTGGCACAGCTGAGCCAGGCAGAAGTTTGGCCACAGCCTGGAGTCTGCGGTGGAAGCGGTCCAGCGCACGTACAAGAAGGGAGTTATCCCCGACCCCTTTCTCCTCTTGTATCCTCCGCTCCACGAGCATGAAATATCGAGCAGCCAGATCATCCACAAAAGCATGCAGCTTTCCATTTGCCATCTGAGGAATATTTTTGGATGCCAGCTCACCCTTTTGAGCATGGTTGATAAACAGTTCTTGATAAGAAGTGATTACCAAGCATAAGCTGCTCACAAACTCATTGCAGCCTCTGTCGATGAATTCCAGGATGTCAGTGTTTGATGTGGGGGAAGCTAGAGAGCTGATTTTGGGAGAGCCATCGGTCAGCGATCCAGCGGCTGCTGCAGACGACAACCCATGCCCGGAAGCGTCTTTCGAGGCTGAGATGGACGGGTACGGCCTTATCTCTGCTTCCAGGCCCTCAAGATCTGACTCAAGGCGAGAGCGCGCGTGGCTCAGGAATTTATCACAGAGCTCTTCTGCTGGCTCATCCAACTGCAACAGAAGCTCCACACACTCTGATAAATCTTTGGCGCTTGACCCACCATCCCTATGATCACAAGAAGAAAAGACAGAAGCGGAAATGTAATGAAACGTGCGATTTTCTTTTCCTCAAGTTTGGTCATTTTTGGCTCACTCATCAGCCTCTTATAAAAAGAAAAGTTTCTGAATAATGTTCCCTCAAGTTGGCATCTAAAACTGAACTAAAAACTAAAACTAGGTGTGAAAACACATTTGAGTCAACTTAAATAAAACTAGACTTTGGAAAAAAAAACTTCCTGGAACAGTATAAAACAAAACTACCCAAAATAAAATATAATTAATTGGAGCTGGCTCAGACCTGACTTATTAAAGAACAAAAAAAGGTGGGTATAACTGTTCAAATCTCCACAAGCCTGGTCGACACAATTGACAATGGGCAAGCTGTGAGTACTCAGTGTGTTTATTGAACTCAATATTAATAAGTTCTTGGAGAAAGCTCACGGCTCTGCAATAGGAATTGAGAGTCCTGCTGACCAGTGATGGGCATTTAGACCAACTGCAAAATTGTAATGCAGTTGTTCATTTGAACCCAAATAACCATCTCCTTCATGCGGCTACTCAAGGCCAAGACCGGCCGGGACAACAATTACCCCAGATTACAAGAATGTGTTGTGACTATCTGTTCCTATCCCTTTATGTCACCCGTGTCAGCTGGAGGACTGTTGACTTTTGCTTAACCAGGTAAAAGGACACTCTCTCTTAAGTTGAACCCCCCCTTCTCCTCCCAACACCTCCAAACGCTTGCACCCACACAAAGTAAGCAGGCAGATCTGTCCATCGGCGGAAGACTGGCAGCAGGATCAGTCAATAATAGTATTGATATTGCAGTATATTTTTGTTATATACTGTAATAACTAGTCATTGTCACCTGAACTTCTGTCGAAGCTCCTGTGCCAGCTTGTCCATGATGGCGTGACAGTCATCCTGAATTCCCTTAAAGGAGGGCAGGTGGCTGTACTGCTGCAGCACGCAGCGGGCACGGCGGTGGGTGTTCACTGCCTGAGCGTAGGCCTGCAGCTCCAAACATTTATTCAACCTTGCGGGCAGTTCAAACAGAAACTGCAGTTTCCTCAACAGAGTGTGAACACCTGGAATGAAACGTGGTAAGACCAAAATAAATAAATAAAATACAAATCAAACTACCAAAAAGTTTCACCCAAACAAACAGCCGGGTCAGGTCTCACCAGAGAGTTTGGTTATCTGCGCATGCTGGTCTTGAAGAGTGCCGCTGATCCGAGCGCTGAACTCTGTGATCGCAGCCATGTTAGCAGACAGACAATCCATTTCATCTTCCATCTTCTTGAAGTCATTCTTCATCTTTCTTATGGTGTCTGCCATGAGGAAAGAAAGAAGGATATTTCAGCAATCCAGGTTTGGACAATTTAATGTCGGCTTACGTTATGGCAGCAGTGTGTGCGCTTGTGATGTTCCCTTCACCTGTAGCAGAAATAAACTTGTTGTAGTTTTCATACACCAGGGTCTGCATGTCGCTGTCCAAAGAGCGGATCTGCTTGACCATACAGGTCTCCTGGTCCATCAGCTCCGTGAGAGAGCACTCCCTCCTAAGCTGGATTTGGATATTTAAAAAAAGTTACTGTGTATGCTTAGTGGCCATTTGTGTCTTCTACATATAGTGTGATATAGTATTAACGCTGGTTCATTCCTCACCGTTTGGCAACGACAGAAGATGATTTGTGTTTTAAAATTCGCAGCTATCTACATCTTTACCTGTAGTGACCTCACAACTGGGGGAAAATGAAGGAAGTACTCTGGTGTTCTCTTCAGTTCATGTAACATAACAGCAATCTGCACTGTGTATAGTATTGCCGATTTTAGCATTTCATTTTCTATTATCTGGCATCAAGCTGACGCTAAAATTCCGAAGAAGTCCAGCTTTGTGAGCCACTGAACGAATTAGAATGACAGCAGCAGTTTCGCACCTTGTTGAGATAGAGCTCCGGGTCAAAAAGAGGCCCATTGATGTCGCAGGGATCCAGGGACTCCGGCTGCTCCGGGGCCTTTCCTTCCTCATTCAGCCCGTAGTAGAGCTTCAACATCCCGTGCACTCTCCGCCTCCTCCCCGGGTCCTCAGCCACCGGCACTGAGCCCTCGTCCATAGTGAACGGTGGCCAGCTGGGAAAAGTAAAATGACGATAAACAAAGGCGACGATAGACCAGCTGACAGGAGACAAGCGACAGCTGCGAGCTGGATAACGGCACCACACAGCCCCTGTGTGACCGCTGCGTGTTTAGTTTCGCTGCCAACTGGAAACAACAAACTCATTCAGGATAAATATTCAGAAAATGTCAAATTTTCTCCGCGACAGAAGCAGCTAGGTGGAAACGCTGTTGTTTCCGGGTTTCTAGCCTATCCGGTGATACGTCGTCCACCAGTGCACGTAATCTAAACAGCCAATTAGAGCAGTTTCTCCTTGTTTAGTCTTTTATTCACTATAGGCTTCAAAATATATGTATTTTATGTTAGAATGTATGTTTTTTGGCAAAGTATAGACAGAGACAGCGCTCATAATTGTTCAGCTAAGTGTTCTAGTTATGCACACAACTGCGCATGTCCTAATTGGCACGTAACGCAATATTAAAGTGCTTAGATTGAAGGAATTTTTTTTGGTTGTAAGAAAAAATTCAATGAGACCAAAATAAATGTATATGATAAAAATAACACACAACTGATTGTATGATTGTACCTCAATCTGTGATCACAGAAAATCCTACAATGTTGAAGAGAAATCAAGAAAAACACAAAGAAATGTAAATCCCTTGAGCGCTCAGAGGAAAAAAACACTTTTATTATAAGATTTAAAATGTGACAAAAGTCTATATTGTATCATGAACATAAAAATCATAGAGGAATAATAATCCAGGATATAGTTCAGGTATTTGAAAATCATTTGCAAAAACAGAAAATCAGAGGTTTTAGGTGCACGTTAAATCATTTTCACACAAGCACTATCCAAGCTTTCCTCTTACCATCCCTGTCATATATTAAAACATAAACATTTAACAATGGACTTATTTCCCCAAACAATTTGAAATGGATCTAGTTAAGATGGCACCTCAGTTAAGAGTTAAGTTGGCTTGACTCTATCATTACTCTGCAACTGCAAGTGTTTAAGTAAAAAAAAAAAATACCACAGAAATGCTGATGAGAACTCTGCATGAAGTTATAAATCATAAGCAGAATAACATGTTAGTTAAAATATGGCTTTAGTATGCTTAGGCAGCAGGTAGCAGACTTAGGAAGGAATATCTGATGACAGGTATGTTCAGAAAAACAGGGTCACTTTGCATCATCTCATAATTTTAATGAAGGCCGAGCTGACAAAGGAGAGGAATTACAGTACACTGTTCAACATCCGCCATCCAGTTACTCAAATATACTCACATCAGATAACATAAAGGAAATACATAATTTTAAACCATAGCAATACCACAACTGTCCATTTTCTGGTTTCAATGCACCAAAACAGTAATTTAGACGCCAACTTAGTAGAAACAAAAAAGGCACTTTAAGCTTCTGTTAAGTGTTTGAGACCTATTTCTTCATTCACATATACGAACACTGGCAAGTACATGAAAACAAACCAAAAAAGGTAAAAATATTCTCTCATAAAAGCTAACAAAGAATACAAAACAAATCTGCTGTAAAATGTTTAGAAACAGTGTAGTAGTATTAACAAGTGCAGCATCACATGATGTGTAGACTGTTGGAATGCCTATTCTACGACGTGACATGCATAGTGTTTGTTCGCGACAACATACTGAGCTGCTGGCGTTAGTATACAGACAGCAGCTGATATACAAGTCGAAGCATAGAAAAGTAAGAACATTCTGCCGTTTGCATGCTAAGGAGAGTTGGGGAGAATAGACCGCATGTGCCGCCACATCTCCAACGAGGACACGTGTTCAAGTGGAAGGCGCTATTACAGATGTGGAGACAGAAACTGCCTCCGTTAGCATTAGGGTGGGGTTCAGAGTGACACCTGGGGGGGACTCTGCCAAGTGCTGGAGGCTGAAATCTGTCTCTGCAGCGTTAAGGTAGCATACACTTGAGTGCAGCATGTCAGATAGGCTTGCTTCGGTGGAAAGACTTAAGATTTTCAAGAGTGTGGCCACAACTTGGTCCTTGTTTTGTGTTTGGAACACAGTCGCTCTCTAGTGATAACCGGGTCAATAGATTGGTTAGTTTTTGGAGATAAAGTGAAGCAGAAATTGTTTTAATGCTATATAATCTAATAATAGTTTCTTTCTGTAATAAACTTCTTCGCATTGGTAAAGCTGAAAATGAGGCCTTTTTTCCCCCAATGGTGTCAACAGTGAGCATGTTTGCAGAAAACAACACTGTTAGTTTCTTTAGTGCCTACACTTTCAATTTACCTTCTGTCATGTCAGAAGTTGCACAAGAACAGCATTGCATCAGTTTTCTTGCTCATCAGGTCCAACAGTCAGGTTAGACTGTGTGCCGAGAGATCACTTGTACTAATCGTCCATGCTTTGAAATTTAACATTTGAATACAAGCATGGTGTGGCAGTGATGGATGATCTTTAGATGAATACATTTTTACTTATTTTTTTTACAAACCTCCTACACAGGTTTTACAGTTTTATAGCTCTAATTCGATTCTTTTATTAGTGCAAATACATTTAAACACTTGATACTGTGACCACAGAGTTGCAGGTTCTTTAACACGAAGCTTTAAAACTCACATTTTTTAACGCAGGTCAGTCGTGCCCGCTGCACTCTCTTTCAAACTAGTTGCAGATATCGGTTAATATTGACTTTGTCAAAAACTCCCGTACTTACAAAAGTCCTCCACAACACAGCCAATGTGCTCCCATAAGGATTGTTTATGGTCAGGATAGCCGGACACGACACGTCTCTACTTTTTCTGAAGTGGCTTCACCCTTTCTAGACATCAAGGCACTGGCAGTTTGAAAAAAGCAGAATAGCGGAAATGCACCCTTAGATAGTCCCCTGAAAAATGTTTGTCATGCTGACTGTTGCCATTTATGGTATCGCTTAAAGTCTGAGGTGGAGTTACGAAAACTTTAAATATTCTTAATGCTCAACCCCGAATAAGATGAGAAGAGGTAATGCAGTGGTTATACTCGTTTGAGGTGCATCATGTTTGAATAATAGCAGTAAATCCGCTTCCAGAGCGCTGCAAAAAGGTCAAAAACAGTTATTGACTGAAGTCACTGTTTGAGGATTATTATAAGGCTCGTCTCACACTTGTTCATCAGCCACTTCAATTGAACCTTGGAAGCTTAGCTGCTAATAGATCTTTTTCACATTACTGTACTTGCTTAATGTACACAACTTCAGAAGATAAATATTGTCACTGACACTTGGATTGCTGTCATTTGGTCCTTTACATGTCCATATATTAGCAGATAAATGTCTCAAGCTCAAAGTAAGTCTCTCCTTTTTTTGTTTTGTTTTTAAATCTCAGTGTAAAATGTTCAGATTTGGTCTCTGAGAGGATCGGGTTACATCTAATCGGCGTCTTTAACCCTGCTCAAGACTGTCTGTTTGTACTGCAGAGTAGGACACTGCAGATGCCTGCCGGGCAAAGAAAGACGCAGCTCTCTTGGGCTTCAAGCGTTTGATTTCTTTTCCTAAAAAACACAAAAATGAACAAACACTGAAAAATAATCTCTGACACAGAGAAACGGCACAGAAGGAGTTAACCATAGAAAGGACAACGCTTCTGTTAAACAAGTTTGGCCCTCACCGTTGTCGACGTAGTTGATGGTGTTGAGCGATTGGACTCTGCTGCACACAACGCTGCCTTGCCTGTGCAGCATCCCGCGCCTTCCGCCACGCCCATTCTTGCTCCTTTCTTCCTGTCCGCCAGCCTGCTGTGACAAACTCACCTCGCCGTCCATGTCGCCTGCAGCTGCCCCTTCGGACGCAGACTTAAGCTCCACGCAGAA
>VUQR01008118.1:0-15730 GCA_015108515.1 Hemichromis elongatus | reverse complement strand
GTCGGGGGGGGGCGGGGGGGGGGCTGGGGGGGGGGGGGGCGGGGGGGGGGGGGGGGGGGGGGGGGGGGGGGGATCACAACTGAGTCTGTTGTAGTCTATGGCCTATTACAGAACCCCAATACCCCAACATCCTAAGACTTAGGGCTGGGACATGTGACCAAATTCTCATTTTCCAATAGAAGTCACTACTTCTTCACAAAATAGTGTATTTTCTGTAAATTCAGTGAAGTTTATATAATTGCAACATGTAAAGTACAAATGATTTTTTTACACTTAAATTAATAAAAAAAAAAAAAAAAAGAGAACAGTACTCATCCATACGTGATATTTGTCCTTTCATGTATAACATCTTGACAAATGTTTGACTAAGAATGTAAACATAAATAAATTAAGTATAAAATCAAAATCACTTTTCAATATCAAATGGCTAAAGACCCAACACAAAATACTCACAACAAATGCATACTAACAACTCTAAAAGTCTAATAAACACTTTAAACAAAATAAATATGGGTCTTATGTGGCCCACACTAGATGACCGTCAAGCAGTCCCCATGACTCGAGAGCCTCCCTGAGGGCTCTGGCTAACATTTCCCCCTTCATGGTCATCAGGAAAACACTGACTGCAGTGTGTCCGTTCCCAGATCAAGTGCACTGTGCATACATTTGATGTTGCAGTGTAGCATGCTTCACTGTAGATTTCCTCCAATGCTTTGGCCCGACACTCATAATAAAAATTAGGACTGGACTTGTGTGAAGTGTTTTCGGTTGGACATACCTGGTGTCGAGTGTTTTGACCAATTTAGAAATCCCTGTTTCTCGATATTGTTGAGACGATGTTAGTTATTATCTCCTTCCATCTTTGTGAGTCTATTATATGGCACGCCGAGGGTAAAGGCTGTTCTAACACATCTCCGTTTTATTTTGAGCACCTAACGGCTCTTTTTTTGCTTCTCATTCGTGAACCCTCTCCATACACTTTCATTTGATTCTTGCGTAGGTGCTAGAACAGGTTTGTTGTGTTGGAGACTGTGGTGGGGACTGGTTTGTGGTATAATTTTCTGGTCCGTGTCAGACTTTTCACAACACGACTATGTACATGCTACAGAAGTAGCCCCTTGTTTAGGAACGAGCTCCTTGATTCGGTTTACAGTTAAACAGCGTTTTGTAAAAGCACCAAATATAAGACGGCATATTATGAAACAACAAACGTTTTAATTCCATCTTCCGATAAATTTTGTCATATCCCACAGTCCTACTAAGACTAGAGCCTGGTGATTATGGTGATAATGCTTAACTGCATCTACTATTAGGTAAAAACCTTTTGGTGCCACGTTCACTGAATGAGGATGAAATACCTGAAGCACAAAAATGCCTTGATATTTTTTAGGCTTCAACACCTATATCAATTGTTACACTCATCTAAACATAAATATGCACAGCTGCTTTATTCCATCCTCACAAACAGCAGGTGCTCTTGAGAAGTGACTGCATCTTTTGTCCCAGTTGAAAACATCTCCTTTGGAAAATGCATCAGAGGACAACAGCTGACAGCCATAAGACATGCTTGAATAGAGCGAAGACAGTGGAGATATTAACACCATATTATTTTATTTAATTTCATTAGCTTTTAACAGCCGGCTTCAATAGTTGAAAACTGAGGAGAGTGAGGCTTCTTCCAGATGGAAGTAGGCCTCTCCCTTAAAGATAAGGTGAGGAGTTCAGGGCTCAAAGGAGAGCTGCTACTCCACTGTATCAAAAGGAGCCAGGTGACAAGGACACCTACTGGAAAGTGAGATGTTCTGACCATGTCCTACCAAGAAGATTCCCTAAGCCCTGGGAATGCCTGAGTGTTCCCCTTGGGTAAACTGGAGGAGGTAGCTAAGGCTGCTGCTGTGGGGCCCCGGCCCGGGATGAGCGGATGAAAGTGGATGGATGGAAAAAGTTTCTCACCTGTTTTGAGTAGATCTTTAGCAACTTGTTAACAGGAGTACCGTCTTCATCTCCGTCAAACTCAAGCCACAGGATGTGTGAATCCCCTTCCTCCTCGGGGTAGCTGTGGTCCCAGGAGAGCTCATTGAAGCGCAGGCCAAGCAGCACATGCTGCAGGAAGACATTTCCATAACGGGAACAGAAACACAGAGTATGAAACACGGCATGTGCGGCTGCTGTTTTACGAAAGGTGTGAACCACCGTTCACCTTCTCTTTGACATCCATCACATAAACACCCTCCAGGCAGATCCCGATGTTGACAGCTTTACGTTTTCCCCTTTGCAGGATGCCCTGCACTGGTTTGTCAATCTCTCCAAAGAAGAAAGCGCACCTGTTTTTAAATTTAAAGTTAATCATTTGCCTTCTGTGGAAAAATACAATGCATAAATGTGTCATTATGCTCATTCATACCCATAATAAGGCAGTGTGTGACACGTGTTGAGGTACTGGTGTAGGAGCTGCGTGGGCTCAGGAGAGTTTCCAGCAGATGTGCTGATCTTATTGTACTCCTTAAAAAGGTTCTGCTCCAGCCCGACCTGACGGCTCGACTTCCCTCGCAAAGTAGAGAACAAGCCTCCGCTCCCCATGGTGACATGTGCAGGCAGATAAGAAGACAGCTTCTTCTCCCTGCAGGAAACAGAGGACAGAGGTTTACATCAGATCTGTGAAGTATTTCCTCTCGTCTTCTCTTCTTTCCTAATTTACCCAACTGTCAATCTTCATCGTTTGTCTCGTTTAAATGTTCTTCCCAGCGCGTCTTACTGCGACTTTTTGTGAGACCAAAGGACAAAATGCACTCATCTCCCAATTAATTTGTTTAGAGTGTATCTCGAGTTTTTGACCATTCCTTCTTAAATGCTACCACTCACAATCTTAGACAAACAAGCTCCTTAAGTGCGAGAGAACTACTTCTCTTACAGAATCTATTTCATATAATTATGTAGAAATCTTCTGATGAGAGCATCTATATTTAAAATAACCCATAAAAACACTTGAAAGAATCGCCCAGCTTTGTCTCGTGATCATAGGAATCTATTTTGCTCTACTTTGGACAGTTATTGTGAAAGTTTTATATAGGGGACAAAGCAAGTATCTCAGCTCATCTTTAAACTTTTTGGGGTTCAGCATTATTGTTCATGTTCATGCAGTAAGAACATCAGATTATCTTTCATAGTATAATACTTATGAATCAGTTAATGAATTGTTTTGAAACAGCAGGGAGCAAGTTAAGACAGCATATAAAAACACAGAGTCAGATTTTGCAACACTATAAGCAAAAACTTACTTAAAGTGTATAAAGAGGGATGTTTTTGTGTAACTGTGGGTGCCTGTACGATGCTTCTAAGAGTAACAGAAGTTACACTACTAAAAATACACCCAATGCTGTACTGTATGTACTTCAACTGTAGTGGAGCTTAGACAGCCTGATGGAGATGATGAATGTTTTCATTAGAAATGCCTTATCGCACTTGCACACCAACAAGTACTTAAAAAAACACTGCAGTGTTCACGCATCTGTTAATATAAAAAAAGGTTTTTCAAACACTAAAGACATTTTTCACAATAACTGTGTACCTTTTACAGGACCGCATCGCATCGTCACAGACTGTAGTGAAGCACTCAAAGCTACTCGGCCTATCAGATCCCTAATTTAGGAATATGCAGGCTGTGCAAAATGGGTTTGGGTGGTGCTTTTTACATTGTTTATTTTTTTCTACTAGATTAGGCGATGCTGTAGAAAGGCTCTTTTCAAACTCTCAGAGTTTGACAGATTTATAAAAGGCAGAACCACAGATAAAAATATTTTTTAAAAATGGAAGAGACATACTATTTCATTTTGCATAAGCTGTGTGAACATGTATGAGCACATTCTCTAACTGCTAGAGTACACAAACACAGAGTAGAACACTGGGAAAACGTTAGTCAGATTAAGCAAGGATTACTTTTCTCAAATTGCACGCAACTGGCTCACTTTCACTGATATATATTAACTTCACTGATTTTGTCTCTTCTATGCTTTAAGAAATGCTTTTTTAAGAAAAATGAATCCCACTAAATTACTAAGGCCTTAAGCAAAACATTATTTTAAATATTTTAGGTGAAGGGTGCATAATGTGAATATTCCAATGACTGAATGTGACCAGACCAGTAACAAAACACATAAAATAAACATCAGTGGGGTGTGGGGAACAATTTCTTCCTTTTTTATTATGTAAAGAGGAAGATATAAGTAGAAAGAAGCAATTGCTTTTGAATTGTCATTGTCCTGTACATAAATGAAACCGATAAAATCTAACTATTCCTTAAGCTTGTAGCTCACAACTTACTTATCGAACCTAGAAGCCCGACTGATAGGATGTTTAAGACATATCTGTCAATCCTTTATTCTTTCAAGCAATGAAGCATAAACAAATCCCCCCTAAAATTGTCATGTGTTGTTATTTCTAAACAGTTATAGTTATTTTATACCTTATAGTTGTAGTAAACTGTTGACTGTCCAGATTAGTTCCCTCATCAAGAGCAATAGACAAAGCTCCAAGACTAGTCCAATGCTCAGGGTCGCAGGGGTATCGACCGGTGAGGATGTTGCTCCTGGCTTCCTCATAAAGAAGTCGCAACACTCCCTCCTCTTGTATCTGCACAGGAGTGAGACAGTAACTCACAGTAAGCACATTATTTGAAATTAAAAAAGCATTTTTGTCTAATTAAATTAAAAATTGTATTTCATTTAGCTTCATTTGTTAAAATTGGTTTGACATATTTCATAATAAAAACCATTAACATTATGACTGCCCTACTTCAATTTGCTGCTATGTTTGTAACACGATGGAACACTGTTAGCTCTATAAGCCACGTGAAGTCAGAAAAATGAAATGCAGACCTCCGTTACACCCGGAGCATAACACTTTTTTCACTATTCTAAGATTAGTGAAAGTTCTAGCAGAGTTAAGAATACCTGCAGCTCTTTCGATTTCGGATAAAACACACTGCGTCTGTACTGGAGACATGGTTCATCTGTAAAAAAGGCAGAGGACAATCGTGCTTTACTGTTTGGTGAAGTATTCAAGTCCACATTGGATGACATTCAGCCTCATCATCCAGTGTGGAGGAGGGTATAAAGACAACATGAGTCCCCTCAAGCCCACTCTGCTGTGGCTCACAGTCCTGTGCCGTGGGTGGAATATACTCCACAGGAAAAATAACAGCTTTTAAGGGATTACACAAAACCTGTGCGATACTTTTTATCATTTATTGGTGGAAAGCTGTCACTGTAGACTCAAAGCACCTGCCACACTGCAGACGTGTGGGCTGATTGTCATAAAACCTCCCCCTCATAGACAAAAAAAACAAAGAGGAACCCCCCCTCATCCCCCCAAAACAGCATTCTGAGTCAGTGCCTCTTACCCCACTTACAACTCATTTAAAATGTGCTGTACATAACCTTAAGTCTAACACAAGCAGTGACTAACAGTTCTATTTAGAAAACCAAACACTTTTGCTATAGTGCCCTGCATTACCCATGCTAAGGAATGCTAATGAATTAGTTCATAAGAACTGCTGTAATCCTAAAAGAATCACATAATCTCTCAAAGTGTGGAACATAACGTCTCTTTTTCTGTTCCTCCAATTGGTTGTCCTATATTCACTTTGATCTTCTACCCGTTTCAGTCGTTTATTTTCCTGTTCAACAACAGCACTTTAACACCCATCATGTCAATGCCTTCTTTGCCTCGTTTCTCTTTTATCTCATCCAAGCAAACCTGACAGCACTTTTATCCATTATTTGCCTCGAGTAAGCCAGCAACCACCATTAACTTATAAGTAAGCTAGACATAAAGAGGAAACATCTGCAGAAAAAGAAACAAGCTGTTGTCAGCATGTTAAAATGCTGTGTTTGGATGCAGAAAACCACGCTGGTGACAGAAGTCAGCTTAGGGCAGACAGAGAGTGCCAGTTACTGGATTGGACTGATGTTTACGTGCAGCTCATCGGTAAACACAGTGTTTTAGAAACGATTGAAGAATATTCTTCAATCTGTAGAGGATTGCAGCTGTTTAATTGTTAGATTTATGGAAACATAAGAAAGCACACTCTGTAAACAAAAAGCTTTACTTCATCTTATTAGGAAGGATTTAGAAGAATAATCTACCACTCAGAAGTAGAAGCCATTATCTTTCCTTTCTATCTCTTTGTACACTGCAACCACCCTTTTCCTGTATGAAGTTCCTGTCATGCTTTCATTACAGATTTCTTGTGTTGCCAGCTTTTCTTCAGTCCAGTGTTTGGTGGCACACGCAAGTCAAAACTCTGACCTTGTGAAATGTCTTCCTCTGAAGCCTCGGTGAAGCGATACAGCAGGTCGTGCCACTGCCGACACAACTTGTATGGTTGATGTCTCGTCTTTAACTGCAGTTCTGAAGATAGGGAGTGAGGGAAAAAAGTTATACAGCAATATATTTTACTTATGTCAAGTAATATCACATAACACAGATAAGTGATGGAAATATGAGGGGGGGGTTCTAACCAAGCAGTGGCGAGCAAAGCCAGAAGGCAAAAACATCCTGTACAGACTCAGGAATATGGAGAGCTTCACGAACGTTGCGGCCCAGCTCCTGCACGGTGATACTGCCGAGCCCTTCTAAAGTTAAGTGTACTGCACTGTCACCAAACAAGTATATAAGCACATCTTGAGCTGTGTGAACAAACATAATTAGAAAAAAAGTAAAAAGATTAATAAAAATAATAGTAGATGAACTACTTTTTGTTTTGGGTTTTTCTGCATGATAAAATAATCTGGGTGAAACTGTGTGGCACCATACCACGGGATAGTGTCGCAGAGGAAGCCACACTTCCTCTTAGCGAGTGATTATCTGATGAATCTGGAGGAAAACTGCCCTCATCTCCTTCCATCTCTAACCTGAAATTAAAACACCAAAAATTCAGATCAGTAACAACACAGACTCAAGACAAGATACTTTACAGGGAGGAGCACTGCAACTGGAAGGGATGGCTAGAAATGTACCCAAGTGTCTGATGGGTGAGTCAAAACAATCACCAGGAGTGAAAAGTAACACAATATTGTAAGCTTGAGGAACACAGAAATGGCAACAGAGGCACCACACCTGCAATATACCTGAGTCCCAACCCTAATGGACTCTACTATGCTAAAAAGAAATGCCAGCAGAGCGGTGTAGGCGTGTGTGCTGCTTATACTGACATTCTTACACATGTGTGTAACAACTTGGGAATAGCCACATACTATATATCTCTAAATAAAGTATTACAGCTAAGTAGCCGCTTCAGCGATGACTAGACCAGGTATTAACAGCAGGGATGGGTGCATCTTTATCACTTTATTCTACTTGGTGCTCTTTCTGTTCAAACCAAATATTGTTCAAAACAAAAGTCAGGGTTCAATACCTGACCCAGCCCCACCTCCTGTTTTTAACCTGAGAATGATCCTATATGATCACTACATCCCAGTGAGTGGACTCCTGACCTCACCCTGTTCAACAGTGCTCCGTGAGCACCAACATGTAATCTTACGGTTTTTTAACGTGGCTTCGAACATTTCTAGCACAGCCTTCATACCGTTACGGAGAGACAACAAACACCCGGAGGTCGCTGAAACGGGCAACATCCCGCGGCCCGTGGATAAAACTACAGCTAGCTTCTCAGTTTTAACAGGGTTGCCACTTAAACACTCAAACACAGCCGGCGATTAGAGGTAGACATTACAGAGAATAACTCAAATACAAAAAGTGAATTGCGTTGACTAATGTTAGCTAAAAAGCAGTTGAAAACACCATGCTAGCTAAATAAGCTAGGCATCGGAAATATTACCAGCACTGGACGTCATTGCGATCATTTTAGATGTGTTAATGCGCCTCGTTTATCTGCCAGTAGGAAACAATTTAGATACCGAAGCTATCTGGCCCATTGGCTAACTTTGTGTGTTTTGTTTAACACAGTGACCCACTATTAATAGCAAGTGATGAAACAACTATGTTCCAATGTCTCTGTTGTCCACCTACCTGCCAGTTCCTTTAAGTTTCCGTCCCCTCGCTTCTCTAGATGAGATCCTGTTTATTTTGTAAATACTGTGGCCAAACACATTAACTAATTAAAAACCCGCTGTTATTGCCCTCACCACAGCTTCCCAGCTGCCCTGAACTAGCTCTTCTGGCAGCTGCAACAGTTTCAAATTATGCGACTCCTGAACGACTTGATCATTCTAAACCATTCTTCATTACTTGGGTGTGACGGTCAAGCTAGAAGATTTTTTAAGCACGGCGATTCAAATATTTCTAAATTTAACAGTCACGGAAGCAACTGGGAGCGAATATCCGTATATGTTCGTCTGGAGGTACTTTGAAAGTTTACTGACTAACCTAGAGTGTACACTTTGAAGTCGTTCACAGGCGATCGGATCAAAAAGATTCGATCATCAGAAAGATTGGAAAAAAAATGAAGCGTACGTCAGCGAGCGCGTCGTCCCATCACGTGACTGAAACGTCATCAGCTGTATTTCAGCAGGCAGCGGATTAATTCTGTTTATCTGCTGACTGTAATCAAATTAACCTGCGAAAAAACAGATTACAGCCACGGTAATACAATCGATTCCACACAGTTTCAGACGTCCTCATGAATCAACTCTGATCTGATACAGTCTCAACACATGTCTCACAAAGCGGTATTTATTGAATTGCATTTACTAACAGCTTAATATCACCCATTGTATTTTCCCATATTTATAGACCTCTTAAATTGTATGTGTTCATATTCTTGGCAGTATATTGATCTGTTAACACCACATCAGCAAGTATTGCCATAATTATGTTTTCCTTGCACAATGACAATAAAGAGTCAATAATCTTTTCAACAGATTTAAAAACAGCGAGTCTAAATATACACCGACCAGGCATAACATTATGACCACCTGCCTAATGTTGCGTTTGTCACCGTTTTCATGCCAAAACATCTCTGACCTATCGAGGTATGGACTCCACTAGGCCCCTTGAGGTGTGCTGTGGTATCTGGCAAGCAGATGTTAGCAACAGACCCAACAAACCTTATTAAACTCTCTCGAATCCTTACTCTAGCCCAATTTCCTTGCTTCTAATACATAACTTTGAGGACAAAATGTTCACTTGCTTCCTAATATATCCCACGAACGAACTCTGGCCAAGATAAAGAGATAATCAGTTATGCCTGATTGGTGTAAATAACATGATGGAAATACTGCACTTTGCAGTGTGCAAAAAAGGCATGTATGTAAACATTAAAGTGATTATTTTTTTCTTCTTTTTTTTAATAAAATGCCCTGCACAGTTTTGGGGAAATACATTACATTGCATTACATATTGGCATGCCTATATAACTTTATGTTTGGATGATTATCTCTCAGCATTCCTGCCTCCCCTTTTACCAGTCTCAGTATTATTATTTTTCACCTTTTCAAATTTGTATGAAGAGACAAAACCTTCATATACTTCACTGTGCATCTGCCAGCCACCTGACGCAGGTATCTAATTGCAAAGGCAGCAGGCTGGGTATTAACTAATGGGATTTAGCAGCTAAGGTGTCAGAACAGAGGACACACTTGATGGCTTTCACTGCATTACTGACATTGATTAATCAGCCTTTGTAATCTGAATCCTATCACTGAGTGAGAGCAGAGAGGCAGGGAGAAAGTGTTATCTCACAGCCACTGTCATGGAAGGTGACAAATGAAGTATTTTAATGTCTCTGCATGTTGTGTTTACATCACAAAGAAAATTTTAAAAAAAACAACTCCACTCCATGAGACATTTAGTAACCTCAAACTTTAATAAGTCATCTTTTATATATTATTATTATCATAATCCTGTTGCGCAGCAGAGCATTGTGCCTCACGTCTCTCTACAGTCAGCTTTACATCTTCCAAAAAATATATAATTTTGTACACTTGCTCTTCAATTAATGTTTATTCTCTGATTGATGGGTGACTGCTTTATTGCTTTTGAGACAAACAAGTCTTGTGAGTGTGTGATTATAATGCAAACCACTTTCAGAAGCAATATTGGTAATTGCATAATTTCTGTATAACTGTAAACATATAACAATCAAGGATTTGTTTATCTTGTGCTGTGGATAACAGGCAGAATAAAAGTGATAAACAATAGAAAAAAGTTCTCATTATTTCAAGCATCTTTTTCATTTTAAGGAGTACAAGTGTCTGAAAACTGGATTAATCGTAGCTTCTATGGGTACATTTACTGGCAATAAAGACACAGATAAAATTTGACTGGGAAATAGAGTAACACTGTATAGATAAACTTTACCTGTGATGGTCATCTGACAATAAAAAAAACAAAATCTACCCTTAAATTTGTGAAATTCACAGAAATTTGTTGTGTTCTTCTTTAAAAATTAAAATCATTCCTATTTACACATGATGTTTTTAAATGTAAAATGTGGTTTAGGTGGGAGCAGCTGTTGTGGCTGTAGCGCTGCCCTCTTCCACCTGGTTTTTGAGCAGGAAGAACTTCAGCACGGGGTCGAGGTACTCCATGATGGTTTCTTTCACTCCCTTCTCTAGCAAGTACCCTTCTGTCTCGATTTCAGTGTTTTCCTTTCCTGCCACTGCCTCCATAGCGGTCTGCAGGAGGCGCAAGCTCACTAGCACAGAGCCCTGCAAAAGTGAGAACGATTGGGGAGTCAGTACTTTTAAAACCTAGTGTTGTTTGTCTCTCATCTTATAAATTACAAGCTCACTGAGATCATTGTGGGGTTTACCTGTAAGAGGAAGATTGACAGCACTCCAGCACCAATTGTGTTCATCAGGCCCATGTAGTAGTTGACCAGAGCCTCTCTGCACCCTCGAAGGTAGATGTTGAGCTCCTCAGTTTGGTAATCATAATTATAGTGAGCTGAATTGTTGGTAAGTTGATACTGGATGCATGGCCGTGGAGAACTGGGGTTACAGCAACTGAATGGGACTCCATCTACCAAGTAACGACCATCCACGTTGCTCTTGATCCGGCTATAGAAACAAATGAGGGATTATTAGCACTGTTACCACATGATTGTGGTAGTCACAGTATCGCAATTACAATTCTTTCATTTTTCAAGAATATGCACAAATGTGAAACCCACTACCCTCCTTACTCTTTCACTTCCTTAGAGCTGAAATCAAGGTAGCGGTTGCTGATCCACTGGACTTCGAACCAATCCCTGAAGTCATTGTTCCCACAACACTGAAAGGCCATCTGCAGGCGATCGATGTTCTGCTTCTGGAAGCAGCGACCTGGTGTGTCTGTGTCCTTATAGAAGCGGATGCCATTCCTCAGGCCAGCCTTTAGAGAAGACTCCAGACTGCCCTTCATTGCGTAGCTCATGATGACAGCTAGCAGCATGAGCACGGTGAAGAAGCAAGAGACGGCGAAGTAGGGCTTCAAGAAGTTCTTCCAGCGAGGGAATCGCCCAGCATCAAGGGCATCCTGACAGATCTTTGATGCAAAGTAGTTGATGCCCAGGGAGGCGAGGCCAACAATCATGAGGGTGTTGGGCACAATATGAATGTCTTGATTATCCATTACCTGAAAGTGAGTCACACAGCAATGTATGTAATATTAAACAATTCAAAATGTATCTCATTAAAATTAAGCACAACAAAAAATTGAAATTAGTGAAGTATGAAATTCTATGAAAATCACACTCACCAGCCACTTTGTGAGGTACACCTGTTCAACTACTTGTTGACAAAAATAACTAATTAGCCAATCACATGGCAACAACTCAGTTCATTTAGATATATAGACATGGTCAAGATGACTTGGTGCCTAGTCTGAGTATTTCAGAAACTGCTGATATACTGGGGGTTTTCCCCCACATGACCATGACTAGGGTTTACAGAAAATCCAGTGAGCTTCAGAGCGTCTGAGTGAAAATGTCTCTGTGATGCTAAAGGTCAAAGTAGAATGGCCTGACTACCTTAAGCTGATAGGTAAGGAATAGTAACTTAAACAACTTGTTACAACAAAGTATGCAGAAGAGCATCTCTGAGTGCACAACACATTTAAGCAATGGGCTACAGCAGCAGAAGACCACATCAGGTACCAGTCCTGTCAGCTAAGAACAGGAAACTGAGGCTACAACATTAATGGCCTCTGCAAAATTGAACACCAGAAGGCTAGAAAAATGCTGGTCGGGGAGTGTCATTTGATGGCTGTGGCCTTGTACAGGACAACACCCCATGTCACAAAGCTTAGATAATCTCATAATAACAATCTCTGGTTTCTTGAACATGACGATCTTAATCTGGCACCTTTGGGATGTGATAGAACATCAAAATTCAAATCCTGGATGTGCAGCAAACAAATCTGCAATACCTGTGTGATGTATCATGTCAACATGGACGAAAAACTCTCTAAGGAATGTTTTCAGCACTATGTTGAAACTATGCCATAAATAATTAAGGCAGTTCTGAAAGCAAAAGGGGATTCAACCCAGTACTAGCAAGGTGTATCTAATAAAATGTCCAGAGCACTTATGTTCAACTTTTTACTAACGTTTTTCTCCTCTAACAAGTCAGACTGTGCTTCTTCAATGCCTACTATTTTAAATCTATTGACAATAATGCAGACAGAGCAGTCCTGAAATGAAAGTTTACATTTTTGACACCACTATATGTGTTGATGAGGCTTTATTTTTAAAGAGAGGTCATTTTGTAAATGTGCGTGTAAATATATATAGAAATACACAAATTATCAGCATTACTGTTAGTTGCTAAATCTCACCATGAAGAGCTTGACCAGAATGAGCCGCAAGCAGCAGGGGCTTAAATGAATCATTCAGGGATACCTGTCATACATTTAGTAACTCAGATCTCAGTTTGTTATCCACTTCTACACAGAACAGATACAACTCCCCTTTCTTAACATGGCAGTGAGGTTCTACAGGATCTTGGACTGTTTGTCTTTGGTTTGCATATTTGGTAAACCAATGTGATTCCAATGGGTCACATAGAGCATATTTCCTCAAGCTATACACCAAGTAAACTAACATCTGCAGTGATTTATTTTAGTAAAATGGAAATTTAGGACAATAGTTGAATTTTAAAAACACAACAAAGTCTGGTGTTCAGTCACATAGATTTCTCTGATGATAGGATAAAAACCTTTGCCCTAAACTATATAATAAAATGGTATTTTCAGTGTTTCAGTGTTATGATAAAACTGATCGTACAAAGCTGTGGTGACAGCCTTAAGTAGCAGTAGGGATTAGGGTAATTAAGATTGACAGAGCCTAATTTATGAAATGATTAGTCAGGATACAAAGTGGGTCACAGGTGTGTTTATTGCTGATTACCACGGAGATTTCTTTTATCCTCTAAGACTTTTTAGTTTTGTATTTTCCCCGATAATCTAGTGTCTGCACTTAAAACTTAACACAGATGGCATTTGTTAAGTGTACTCAGGAATATTCACACCTGTTATTATAGTGTATAATCAGATTCTTCATACAAATAAGTATATCATCCCTGATATTTAATGCAAACTTTGATGTGAGATTAGAAATATTAGCATTTATTAATGGTTTATTTGACATTTTTGTAATAGTTATTATTTCAGAAAACAATGATTTTAGTGATTTTCTTCCCCTTACACACAGTTACAATAACTTTACATACTGTTAATACTGAGTAGTTATTTTCTCTCGCACCCTACATGGCAAAAATGGGTAAATTCAAAAAGTATGAGAAAGTATTCACTCTAGGAGGCCAAATTTTAAGTACCTCTGCCCTCCTGCGGAGCTCCGTCTTGAGGATGCACCCCAGGGTGAAGGTCGTGGCCCCAGCAACTGTGGCACACCAAGACAGGAGCCACAGTCCCTGGGCTAGCTTCACCCTTTTCTGAAAGGGGAACTTCATCTTCATCACCACCATGGTTGCAGCGGGGGAATCTTACCAGGTCTCACCGGGGGGAGTAGGGGAAGGAGAGCGACGAGGCTGCGAGGGACGATGCTGTGCTCTGGCTGTGAGAGAGGAGAAGAGACGAGAGGCAGAACTGAAACACACCTGTATAAACAGTGTGATGACAGTTCAGACACAGAGACAAAAGTTTTGTGAGAAACAAACAACCAAACTAAGAAGTAGAGAGGTTAGCAGAAAGTCACTGGAAACTTCTGAGTTTTAGAGCGTTACATCACAAGTGGTGCATCTTCAATTAAACTGGTGTTGGTGGGTTAAATTTCACCTTAATTTTTCCCCAAAAGATCCTGAAAAAAAGTCCAGTTACCTCCAGCAACCACTGTGTACCGTCCAACGTGCCACACAGTGGATTTGGCACACTGGATTTGGTAAACCTGGATGCATGGGGGCGTCTTACCACTAATACCTACCTATCCTATTAAACTGGTTTGTGGATCCAGGCCATTGTCTGCTCAGCATCCATCACTCACTCAGAGGGACATGGATGACAAGCCAAATTGAACTTGACAGGGAGGTATTATTAGTACACAAGTCATTATCTGTGTAACGCAGATACTTGGGACAAATCTACTGAAAGAAAAAAAAAAGTTCAGACAAATAGGTCTAAAATATTTTTTCTATTTTCAATTTGCCGTTGTGTAGAACTCTACAGGTTGAGAGACAGGCCAAGTCCTGTATGCGACCCAGAGTTACTGGCCCTCAACTCTGTGTAGTAATATGTGAGGTGTGGGGAAGAGTAGCCAGCTCTCATCACTGCCTGACTAATACTCTGAACCTTAGTAGCACAGTCCCAAGGTGGGAAACATTCTCACCTCCTCCTCCATACTGGTACCAATTTTCCATTAAATTTCTGGTCAATATGATCTATGTCATTTGCCCTGACCTTTGCAGAACTCCTCTTACAGGTAAACAAAAAAATCTACAGTGAAGCTACATCATTAACATCTGTCTTCACTTTCTTGATCAGAACATGTATCCAGTGAGATGTTGATCTGTGTCACTGCTGTTGTACAAAAAAGTAAATACAGGTTAAGTATTGCTGATACCAATACTGATGCTTGCTTTCCACAATTATTAGTCAGTGCAACAAAACACACCTTTCAGCTTTTCATGTATTTCGAAACTGGATTTTTTTTTAGACCTGGAATGTAAACGTGCTTTTCTTTTAAGCGCTTTGGATCAACTTAAGTTGTCTAAAATGTGATACAGGCCATAAATAAAATAGATGTGACAGCAACACTGTAAGTTTCAGACCTTTTTCATGTTTAAGGTATATCTATTGATTTATTTTTCATTTCCAATTTTTTTTTTTAACTCAATTCACTGGGCTACATCACTTAGACAATAGAAACAGAGTATCCATGCTGTCAATATGCAAACTGAGACAGAACAAGTGTGACATGGGATTAGTTTTTTTCTGATCATTCTCTATGGTGTTGTTCCTTTACTAATATGACTCTGCATAGACTGTAGTCCAGTTTGAGCTTTTCATGAAAAAGGTGTGTTCCTGTTATTTTACTTATTTTATTACTGAGAGCCGGTAGAGTAGAGAAATGCAATGGTTATTACTGTGGTTGTGGGTGAAAGGAAAATGTACAGGAATATTTGCAGGAATTGTGTCTTAGAAAGCCATGTAGTGTTAGATCCACCCAACACAGCGGAAACTGTGTATTCCTGGGTTTATTTTCATTTGAGTTAGATGTGACAAGGACAGAGACACGACTGCAAAATCTGTTCATTTGCAAGCTTTTATTTTGGCACGT
>VUQR01008117.1:16337-40150 GCA_015108515.1 Hemichromis elongatus | reverse complement strand
TACGAGACTGTCAGTCTCTGGCTACGTCCACACTAGTCCGGATAGATCGGAAGACGGAGCGTTCGCCTGAAAACGATCCCCGTCCACACTATCGTTTTGAGTCGTTTTTCACACAGTTGCGCGTCCAGCACCGCGCACGTGTGAAATGTTAGACGAGATGACCTGCGTCATTTCCATGTTTTGTTTATTTACTTTCCGGCTCTTTAAAACGAGTGGCGAAATGGCGAGACAAAGCACCAAATGTGTCAAATGGAATGATAATGAGGTGGAGCTGTTGCTCCGAGTCACAAATGAGTACATATTAATCTTCAACACGGCCATTAAAAACTTTGAGTAAACGAAACAACTGCTGTATGATGCCATCTGATCATCTTGGTTAAAGTGGTCACATGACTGCATCATATGACAAACATACGTCATCATTTTCAAAAGTCTCCGTTTTGGCCGTCCACACTACGCCAAAACGCTGCGTTTATGAATCTATGCGTTTTCGAGAGCGTTTCCAAAAACGCTCCGTTTTCCCTCTGTCTCAGTGTGGACGGGAGGCCAAAACGGAGACAAAACAATTGGTGTGGACGTAGCCTCAGGGTGCTGGACTTGGGGTAAAACCCCCCATGCATGATAGATATATATACACACCACCACCAGTCTGAATCTTTGATACAAGGCAGGATATCGGCTCTGAAATCTAACCCTATCATGTACAAATCTTTTCACAGTATAGATATATATAGACAGAGCAGACAGTGGTTTCTCAATCTTAGAAAGAATTGTAGCCTCAGTTTCTTGTTCTTAGCTGATGGGAGGTTTGACGTGTTGTATATTCAGAGATGTTCTTCTGCATACTTTTGTTGTTACGAGAGTTTAAAGGAGTTATCTCTTAGTTACTGTGTGCTTCCTATCAGCTCAAAGCAGTCTGACTGTTCTCCTCCTCACTGGATATTTTCTTTTTTTTTTGGACCAGCAAGTCTTCTTGACCACGTCTACATGCCTAAATGCTTTGACTTGCTTATGTGTGTTTGACTAACGAGATGATTAGGTTAACAAGCAGTTGAACAGTTGTACATGTACAAATGTAGTGGCCACTGAGTGCATATTCCAACTTAGATAATACATTGAAAGCTCTTATTAGCAGTCCCACTCATAAAGGTTTTCATTTCAAATTGTATGTTTAAAAAAAAAAGAAAAAAGGAAAAAAAAAGAAACTAGTAATATTAAACTATTGTCACACCATATTAAATGCATCCGGAGGGAGTTGGTCATTTATAAAAGATTAGATTATAGCCAGTCTACAACACATGCATTTCAGAGTGTAGCATTTAATGATGCTACACTTGCTAGCATCACAGACATATCAAGTTAACTTACTTAATGGAAGCTGAATAGATTTTATCCCCACGTAGAGTTGACCTCATGACCTCTGCTCATGTTTCTCTCAGACAAAGCAAGAAAAGTTCATGCTAGAGGGCCAGCACTGCGACTCTGGAATGCAGCCTTGAGATTATTAATCACACATGTACTCTTTCATGTATGACAAGCAAACGCTGGTTTTGAGGAAGGTTCGTAATGCCTTTATCCCAACAGGTGCTGTGTGGCTTACAGCCCTGATAGCCTCCCGTAGTGAGGAGCTGATGATGGTCCACCCAGCACTCAGCTTGCTGCAGCTTCTTTTAAAAGCATCAAAAGTCTTTTTGATAAAAGTTGTGTGAAGCTTCACAGAGCTGATGAGGAGGGCAGTCCTTTGAAGTCAAAGGTGAAGGTGTAAAAGGCCTGTGCCCGAGTTGTGCAGTTTCTTGTCTTATGATAACTTGTCTGGCATTTAGTACACTGATGAATAACTAACCACCACTTTTTCTCTTTTCCTGATAAATATTCTGTTATTGTAAGTAACATGAAAAAGGAAAAAGGCATAAAACCTGCTTCGGTGGAAAGTATCCCCAGTGTTAAACTCTCTGGCTTGTTAGATCCACACACATGCACACATCATGTTCACTATCTTAGCCCCACTTTCTGTTTTTCCACTGTGTGCGCGTCCATGCATGAATATGCTCTCAACTACACGCAGATTCCCTCTCACTTAAAATAGCAGCTGCTCAGCGATTGATACGTGCTGCTAACAGCAGCCTTGTGAAGCTGTGTGTGTGTGAAAGTGATAAATGAGTGGCTAGAGGGTGGAGTCAGTGAGAGTGGTGACGCTCAGAGGAAAATCTAAAATGTGTGATATTCAGGATGGAGAGGTGAGAAGACTTTGAAGACTAAGACAGTGTTGGTAGGGTCAAAGGCCAGAGAGGCAAGCAGGCACAGGAACTGGCTGTCAGCACCTTCCCTGGTCTGTGTTCAGCTGTGTTATTCTGCTATTAGAAACCTTGATCTAACTGGAAAAAGTGTGTTTCCACTGGGTCACTGTGCTCCTGAAGCTGTGGTTCTTTTAAAAGTCGGTTGTCTAGCACATATTTTCATATTTTTCATATGAAAGGTTTTCATTTAGAGTTGAACAGACCCTGACCAATTCTGGAATTTTGAAACAGATACCAAGCTCTTGACTTCAAACTTTGGATCTGTGTCATAGCTTTCAGTTATGTAATTGGGTCCATAACAAGAAGCAGAAGGTTACAAACAATTAGGAGGACCTATTGGTTTTCTTTGTTGCTGAATTTGCAGTGGTTTAACTAATCAATTCAAAGTTGCCAGCTCTATAAAAAGGGTATTTTAGTACTAGCTGACATTTTCTAGACAATAAAATCGTTAATGTGGCCCTTGAGAACTCACCAGAACAGCTGCTGTGGACCTTATGGCCGAGACTGTTAAGCATCTTTAAATATAGTGGAATAAAAACTATTTGCTATTTAAAGGTATAGTGTAGTAATGACATCCTCAGCATAGAATGAAGCAGAATGAAGTCACCCACCCTCTGTATATCTAATCTGAGGTTTTCTGTTCAATGTCAGGGCATTTTTATGTTTTGGAGCTCTTGGTCCTCCCATCTTGCTTCTCACGCTAAAGCAAAGAGCAAAGATTTAGGTAACTTGGCAGATAAAGCTTCTTACCGGGTTTACAAGTATACTCTCACACTCTTGCTTATGTCAGTGTCTGTCTATGTGCCTATCTAACAGTAGCACTAGGATTATGTTATTAGAGGAATTTGTCTTATCAGTGAGTTGTCTGCTTCTGTTTGGTTTATTTGTCATTTTACTTCACCTCCTTGAGAAGTTAAATTGCTTAATAGTTACACTGTAAAGTGCTATTAAAAGCATTTACGAAAAGGGAAGAAGCACCTTTCAGTTTGTGACGTTGTTTAGTTTTGTCCTCTTGTCTGTTTTCATGTTTGAAAGTTAAATATCCTCAGAAGAGGGGAGTTTATCTTTGTTTCTGCAGTGAGATCTTCCATGTTTGCATTTGCTGAAAATGCCTGTGCATCCTTCATTGTTAATAAATTGACAGTCAGCAGTTGCCAGAGTTATAGTAGCTGTCCAGCCTTAGCAAGGCATCAGTGACATAGACACCACTGGCAACCACAGGTCACTTGAGAAAGCTGTGTATTCCCCAGCGAGTTCTTGCTGGAGGCTCCTGGCAGTCAAACTGACCGCCAAGAGGTACACAGTGCTGCACCGTAAGCCTTCTTGTTATTGCTTTGGTCAGATTTCTGCAGTTTCTGTAGTTTACATGAAAGACACCTGCCAACTACTCACCAAGTACGAGTGAAACTGTGAAGAGGGCAATGCAAACCAGAAACAGAGACTTCAAAGTAAAAGTTTTGAAATGTATTGGTTTCAGCGGTGAGCCAAAATTTTCTCTGTATTCCAGTTTTTTCCAGTTTCACTACTGCTTGGTGAGTAGTTGGTGTACATTGTCTGCATGTACATTGGCTTTATGCAAACTGCAGCGGACCTTTGCAGTCTCCTTACAAACTATTTCACCAAGCTTCTACCAGTAATCTCCAGGAACCAGTTGGAGAAATACACATTTTTTTAACTAGCAAGGTCACCAGGGGGGTTTCTAGGCTGTGTGACTGAGACCAAAGCTTTCTCTTTGACTTTTCTGTGCTACGCTTTCTCACAAAATTGCATGCCAATGTATCAGTCAGGCTCCAGTAATAAATAAGTAATCTGCATTGTCTTTGAAGCATTACGCTGCTTTTAATTAGTGTAGTTTTGATTTTTCTCAGTGTATCTTTCATCTTGCTGCTAAAAATCCACCTTATACCTCTGAGATGGGCCTGTGTGTTCTCTCTGCAGTGATTAAAGGCACAAATCACACAATTCTTTGAGCACATGGATTTGCTTTGGCATCTTGAGATTAAAATTCACCAAAAAGCGTCATTTGTTGGCACCTGAAAAAACCAAAAGTATTTCAAAGAGCCAGTAGTGGCAGTCTAAATAACATGTTTTTATGGGCTAAGGTTTGTAGGTCTATTAGTAAACCACTTGCTATGTTGAGGTTAGAGTTTGAGCATGCCAGATTCCATTGGGTTGTTTTCTTTGGTAAGTGAGTGTGTTCATAAGTTTGTCTGTCTGTCTCTGTTTGTGTAAATGACTGTAGGTAGGTAATTAGTACATGTATGTGAGCCCACAAGTATGCTTGCAACCCTTTGTCATCATGTGTGAGTCTTTGCGTTACCTTTTTAACCTTCTCCTAGTTGAATTGTGTAAGATTTCCATTTTAGAAGCTATTAGTTGTCTTTTCAACCTCGGCAAGAAACGTTGTTCCAAGTAGTTGTCCAAATATAGAGACAAAGTTTGTATTGGCCACAGTTTTAATCAGTTCATTTTGAAAGGCCATGTGCTGGCAAGAAAACCGTCCCCCAGCGCACGATACAAATCACCCCCAAACCCCCACCTAACTTTTTCAAAGAAGAACACAAAAGCAAATATAATCAGTTTCACTTCACTAAACACTAAATGCAAGTGTTTCCCAGCAACAGCACATTTGTAATACTGTTTTCATTCGTTTTCTCGGAGAACAAATATGCACAACATCGTGTTATTTATAGCAAGCTTTTCTATTGTGCAAATCCATGGTAACTCAGG
Organism: Hemichromis elongatus; assembly: GCA_015108515.1. Lineage (NCBI taxonomy): Eukaryota > Metazoa > Chordata > Actinopteri > Cichliformes > Cichlidae > Hemichromis > Hemichromis elongatus. Next base: position 35,123 of record VUQR01008117.1, on the reverse strand, counting down.
CTGAATCCATACAATCCCAGAGCAATAATACCCTAGATGTGTCCTTCTCCTCCTCCTCTTCCATGGACCTCCCAGCATGAGCTTCCTCTTGATGTTATGAGGTCTAATATAATCCTACTAACTAATCAATTGATTGGAACTTTACAGTAATATCTACCACAGTCGCTGACATCTCAATTTTCTGCTTAATAAGAGGAAATCTCCACCAAAAATTGATGCCAAGACAAATAAACCCCTCAGGAGAAGAGGAGGAGGACATGGAGAGAGGAACATGAGGAATAAATGCAGCTACAGCAACAAGAGTCAGCATAACAAAGGAAAATGCTGCGTCTGTCTGTGCAGTGTGGTCTGCCCTAAGTCTGGAAGAGATGGGATACATTTTCATGGATGCTTTAAGCCGGCGACAGTCCCCAAATCATTCCCTGCACATAAGCAGTTTAAACATGCCAGTCTGGAGTCAGGAAAGCAACAAGCTTCACCACACTGTTGCCTCTGTTTATTTCAAAAATCAAAGCTAGGCCTTGGAGATGATTCCGTGGCTGCTCGGAGAGTGAGGTAATGATCTCTGTATTGCAAATATTGCATAACATGTCAGATTCCATGTTAAAAAATGTTTTTCATATCATAGATTTATGAGTGTAGCCAGAATGCAATTTAGGTGCAAGCACATTTCTGGATGCTTTAAAAAAAACATTAGCTGTCAGTTTTTGGTGATTGATTCCATTAGTCATATAGGAAAGGGATCTGTTGCACAGCGAAAGAGGCAGAGATAGTTTTCCTACCAACAACAGCCTCAACAAAACACATTCCACAAAAAAAGCTGTGTCACTTCTGGCTAAATCTCAGATTAACTGCATATTTCTTCTGGCTCTCTGGTAGGTACCAAGAAATGATCACAAACTGATTATTGACCAATAGTGAGTGAGACTGTGTGCCATTCATTTATATTAAAGGAGTAAAAACATATCTATGAGAGGAGGAAAACCTGTCAATAGCGCTTTATTTTTTATATATTTAGCTTGCTAACTAACTCTCCTGGCTGGTAAACTGCCATTTTTTGGTTAACCCTGGACTATGAATGTGGTTCATTTCTTACTAGGGGTAAATTGCCATGGGAACATGTACTGTCTAAAGGTTTTCAGTATTGTCTAAAGTCTTTGTGTTTCCCTGGTGAGCATCAGTAATAAATATAGATTCTTAGACACAACTTTATTCCTTTAATTTTTTTTCTGATGAATGCACTAATTTAGGCATATAAGCTCTCTCATCCTCAAACTTGTACATGAAATCACTGCTAAACTACTGTAATGAGTTTTCCCTCTCACATACACTCACATCACTGCTTTTTGTGCAGCAGCTGTTTTACTTTCAGTTCAGATTATGTGTTTAACCTCTGCATATTTTTCTAAAATAATTTTATCTTTCTTCATAAAATCAGCCCCTCTGCTATTAGTAGACTTATCTATTACCAGCATCATCTCGTTAATGTGAACATTGCTAAATTGCTAACCCCTGGAGTAATTTAGCAAGTAGTTAATCAACTTTGTGTGACTGCTAATCCTGATGGCTGATATTAAGGTAAGTGAAGCTAGAAAGGGGAAAGTACCTCAGCTATATTGCTTCATAGTACAGGGCCCAAAAACGTACATATCAACTGAATACTGAAAATGTCCACACACAAAAAACCCTAAACAACAAACCCTGAACAACAAACCCTGAACAAAAAAGAGGAAATTGTGAATGACCTAAAATGTAATGTCCTAGTCTCACTCAGATCATTACTGCTTCTGTTTTTAATTATTAGGTAAAACAGCTATTTCCCTCTATTTACCAGTGTCAAAGGAACAGAACTTTCAAAATAAACTTTTTTTTGTACCAGTGTATGAAATAATGACATTTTAATTTCAATATCACAATTAGTCTGGGCAACTTCTCAATCCTTCAAACATTTTTTCCTCATTTTAGTTTGAATTTAATATCTTAAGATCTTATCTTAGGTTTCAAAAGAAAACTTGATTGGCCAATAATTGAGCCTGTACCATATCTGAAATCTATATCGAGGATCAAATGCAAGTTTCGAGGCGCAACAGTCCTCCACAGGTTTTTCCATTGGGAACGTAGTCTTTGTTTGTTTCTGACCTAGTCAGTTTACTCATACAGGTCAAATATAGCAAACATTTTATGTAAATCTTAGACATCCCCTACAATCATCTGCATATCAAGCAACCTCACCTGACCTTCACATCCCACAGAATATTTCATGATTAAGTCCCAAACTGCAATCACATTTTGCCCCATAGTTGTTGTCATCAACCCCAACCCCTCCCTGAGCCTGCTGGAGGTTTCTTCCTGTTAAAAGGGTGTTTTTCTTTCCCAATATCACCAAGTGCGTGCTTAAAAGTGGTCGTTTGATTGTAGGATCTTTACCTTAAAATATAAAGCACATTGAGACGACTTTTGTTTTTGATTTAGTGCTATATAAATAAAATTGAATGAATTTATTGTTGTTTTTTCCAGTGTAACATAGTGTCGTCATTGGAAATTTTAACGTGTGCTTACTCATAATGTGTTAAAAAAGAAGACTTTGTGGAAATACATCAGCACTTCTTTTTCTCCCAGTTGCCCAGAGCAGCCTTTCACTGTGTGTGTGTGTGTTCTCAAACGAGAACACGGGATGAGTAATTTAGAGAGAAGATGCAACGTGTATGCTGCTGTTGACAAAAACAATTTAATTTCAGTTTTACTTTTAAAAAAGATCACTCATCAATCATTGTGCCTAAAGTGGAGGTTCTCAAAACCACAGAGGGTGTTTTTGAAGTTACATGCGGATTACATAGATGACTGTTAACCTGGGGTGTAGTTGGCAAAAACGTTTAGGGCTAGAAAACTATTCATAGAAGAGGAGAGCCATTACAGGAAATTGCTCCCAATTTGGCAACCAGTGACATACTTACCAGTACCTAATAATTTAAAAGTCTTCACCAAAGTCTGCCTATGTGAGGCCATTTGTAAGCAAACTCAGTTTGACTTAGAAGTGCAGCACCATCCAAAGTGTTGGCCAAGAGAGAGTGTGGACAGTTAGTTAATTGCCAGACACAGTAGGCTGGACAGCTGTGTGTGTTAGCTTGATGGCTTCTGTCACAACACCATTCATCAAACTCAACAACTCAACCAGGAACAAAAAGAGAGAGAGAGAGAGAGACACACGGAGAGAAGGAGAGAAGCTATTTCAGCAATGTGATGCCAAGGCGAAAGGCTATCTTGGCTGGCAAACGAGAAGCTCATTCAATTATCCAACAACTAGCTTCAGTGTTGCTCTTTCAGAAAGGGCTTAGCGAGGCAGTGATTGTGATCCAATCACACACCCCAGAGGAACAGTTTGCTCCTTTTAATAGTCTTTGTGTTGTCAAAATAAATCATTAATCTTGTTATTTGGACTTTTGGAGATTTATTGTAACCTCTCTTGGGAGGAATGGGTAGTAAACGAATAAATCAAGGAAGACAAATTATCCTGCCTAATTTAATGATAACAGGAAAACTACCAGAAATGCAGAAGATAGATATATCTTAGAAATAGTTTGGACCTGGAAAAGGATGGCACATCCTGCACATGCTTCGCTCTAATTTTCAGGTCGTCTTAACAAAAGAAAAAAAGAATATTCCTGCTTCAAGCTTGTGTTTGGAAGCATTTGTGTTCAGTTCCTATGCTTTTTTACAGGTGACACACAAACACACACTGTGTGATAGGATTCATTCATTGCATGGCTTTCAATTTGTTTAATCTTGTATACTTTACATACATCTAAATTTGTCTTGAGCCAACCCTGATTTTCTTGTATTTTGCTCCCAAGGAGCAGGGAAGGGAACTGTAGAAGAAATGCTCTTTGCTCCTGCAGCCAGAGCACATAGTATGACTAAGGGACAGTTCAGTGTAACCTGTTAACAGGTCTTACTATGAGCTCTTTCTAAAACTGAAAATTTTAAGCCTTACAAACTTAAATTTTTAAAGTAGAGAGGGTGCCCATATCCCAGAACCAAACTGGGAGTTGGATCCTTAGGGGAGAGGCGTGACAGCTAAAGGCTCTGCTTCCCATTCTACTTTTAAATAGACAAAACATTAAAAAAATAAAATCAATAGCTTTGTTATCATCAAACTGTGACAATATAAGTGCAGACTATCTCCCAAAGCACAATGTACATTTTTAGTCTGTGTATCACAGGAAAACATCTTTCACATTTTATGTGGAAAGTTCTAAAAGCCTGTCTTCACAATTCATTGAAGAGCATGAACCCCTTAAAAACCTTCTACTTAAACTACTTTAACCCAAAGTACAGCTTTTTTTAAAAAAAACAACACTTCACAGGAAAGATATTTTTGGAAGCCTTTAGTTTTCCTTCACTCCACAGCCACAAGTTTCTAATGCTCCATAGAGCATTAGAAACTTGATTTAGCACGTGATAATAACCCCACACTGGCAACAAAATTTAATCAGATTTATGAGGCAGATTGCTCTGAGGCAACTTTCAGGTCTCTACAAGTCATTTAACAGACAAGTTGAAAGGTAGAAAATCAATCTAAATACTTTATTTAAGAACTTTTAAAAATGTTAAGTGTAAATATATTTGATTTGCAGTTCATGCTGTGGGCCAAAAATCAATTTATATGGGCACGAGCAGCTGGTTGGCCTGTGTGAAAACCAATCTGATGAAAAAGAGTTCTGTGGAATAAAGTCACTAAAACAGAGATGATGAGACATGAAACAGTGTGTGAGAGGCTTGGAAAAATGACTTCAAATCTGTTGGAGCTGCAGGAGATCCAAAAAATGTGAAGAACGTGTGCTCTCAAGTCAAAACATTTCAGGAGTCATTTGCCTTAAAAATGAGACCCAACCACAGATAGGAGGTCTAGGCATTTTTGAATCAGAATCCTTTAAGTCGATCTATTATGGTTTTGTATTTCTGTGAAGCTTTTCTGCAAACAGAAACGACACTGCTAAAGAATCAGTGATTCAACCAAGAAAAAAAAAAAAATCAAATAAGTATGTGACCTAGTTTTTGTGAAATATCCAAAGTATGTGTCCCTGAAACAACACCAACGTTGAGTCTGGTGTCTGTGATTGTCTCTAAATGTGTGCATGTTGTCCTGTTGGGCTTCTACAGAAATGTTGTTGTTATTCTTGCCACTAAAGTCAAGAGCAGATAACCTGTCAAAACAAGCCCTCCAACTTCCGACCGATGGGAAGACAGCTTTCCGAACGGATGCAGTTGGGTTGCATGTTTTTGTCCTCTGTGGAATGCCTGCAAATAAAGTTTTTTTGTTTCTGGAACGTGGATCTCGGAGAAGTGAAAAATTGTGGTGCATTATAACAACAGCTTTCACTATTCAACTTTATCAGCCAGTGTATTTGAGTGAGCACATACTCAAGTGCACATTTCAACTTGATGCTGGCTGCTGCGAATGCAGAAAGAATCATTAACCAGCTTTACTCAGAACCAGGTGGGTTCAGGCTCTGATCAAAGTTATGGGATGGGGCTGATGGGAGGACAGCAGCATGGTGGTGGTACAGAGGTCCTCATTTGAATTCAGGATAGCTGCCATGCATTTATAAAGCTTTGATTAACAGCTGTGGTACCTTGGCACCTTCGTTTGCCCCTCAAGGTGTGGAAATGTTTTGTAGTCTCTTGTGCCAAATTCAATGAGGTGCCTGCTTTTGAAGTTCTAATCATACAAGCATCTGCTCAGGTTTTATTTATTGGCTTTATTTAAATCACTAGTCCATCTGCAGGTTTCCATCTTTGAAGAGTGTGAACAAGGTTTAAACTACACTGTAGTAACATCCCTTTCACAAGCTTGTGACACCCTAAATCAAATCCCTGCTTTACCAGTCATACCATCCATCCAATCATTTATCTCTCCATTATCTGCTGCTTGTCCCATCTTCTCTAGCTCTTATGGGGAGGGCACTGAGAGGGTACCAAGGCATGGTTATAATCTTTCCAGCACATCCTGGGTTTGCTGCAGGGCCTACACCTGGTAGGACATGCCCGAAACACCTCATCTAGCACACACCCAGGAGACTTCTTGGTCAGATGCCCGAAGCACCTTGGTTGCTTTCAGTGTGGAGGAGTAGCAGCTCTGTTTGAGTCCCTCCTGACTGATGACTACCTTGTCCAATTTCAAAGGGTGAATCACCCTACAAAATAAGGATCAGTCTGCTATCAGTAGGACTTTTAGGTAGCCAGTAAGACCACACATTGAGGTACCCGAGCAAGGAAGTTTAAAAAAAGATTGGACCCCCACAAACTGATTCTGATGAAATCGGACGTTCAATCCCGAAATGCAACAGACTGTAACTGAAGACTGCCTACTGATGTACCTTTATTTTGTTTCAAAGTAAAGCAAATACAGTTTGTGATTCTGTTATTCTGGAAAACATTGCCTGCTGGGTGATATTTCTGCATGTACAGTTTGTCTAAGAGACAATAAACCTTTCCTGTACATAAAAATAAATAAATAAATCATCAACTCAACATATGGGCTTCTCATCTTCTCCTTCTTGCCAGAGTTTGAGGCGTTGCTGGAGAGGAGATGGATTTGTGTCTCTTACAACTAATCCCTCGAGGTCTGCTGGTCCCTTCACTATCACTGATGCTTTCACAGATAGCACTGGCCCCAAACCAGATACTGAAGTGTATCTGGTTTGGGTGTATCAGCTGTCCCACTGCTGCTTGCTTATTATCTCCTCTCTGGAGCTACGCCGGCCACCATTGAAGGCTCTGCCAGAGTGTAATTGAATAAAGGCACATGGTGTACAACACAGAGAAACCTCTAGCTGACATATAGCTGTCCAGAGTTCCTCCGAACAGCATGTGAAGCATGAGACGAATCGCTCATAGATTATGTGACACTATAAATCTCCATCCAGTGCGTTTGACTGTGCTTATTTACGATGTGCCGTCATGGTGGCGGGTCATGGTCGCAGCCCCGGTTGGTTTTGTCCCCTTTTTTTCATGGCTAATCAATGTTAAGTTCAAAAGTTTACTGAAATAAAATCAAATTTTTAATAGAACTGGTGGAATTTTTTTTATATTTAGATTCAGCACCGTTAAGAGTGTAAGCACAATGATGTCATCTCGTTGTTTTATGTAGGTTATTACATGGATTAAGAAAGAACAACATTTTAAAAACTTTTAGTTCGACTTGGATTTGCCCGGACTTTTACAGCTTGTTGGCTAAGTCTCAAACACATGTTACTCTTTGAAGCTTAAATTCCATTTTTTTCATCTTTCTTTCTCTCCCCCTTCCATTATTAGAGAATGACTGCTTTATTATTATATTTTTTCCCCATGCTTTATCAGGGGAAATTAATTTTTCTGAGCAAAAACAGCTGCAGTCTATATCTATTATGACTATATTATCAAGCAGAACTGCATTTTATACCTGTGCACACAAAAAAGTGCTTTATTTAGCAGCTGTTGATTAATAGCCCATGCGTTTGTTTCAATTCATAAAATACCAGTGTGCATCATTACTTGCTGCCCTCTCTGCTTTATGCCTTGAATGATAAAATGCATGCTGAGAGTTACTGTAAAGGGCAGCGCCTTCCCACACTCGGGCTCCTGCGGTCGCCTTTATGTTAATACCCTAACCTAAACTATGTGGAGGGTATTATTAGTGGGTATGCATGCATATGCTCCATTTGATGGCATCTCCACAGTCGCTGACACCAGCCACTGACACAAAACGAACGCGGAAACCCCCACTTTAGCCTGACACTAGTTTCAGCAGACGGCTAATAAAAGACATTAAAAAAGAAATACAGCTAACAGTGCTCGCTAATGCACACCAGCTTCTTAATTTGTTTTGACATGAAGAGTCTTGAAATGTTAACATTTGGATTCACACAACACCCTGCTGAAACCTGGTAGGAGCCAAGGAGGGTGACGGGCTTGCCAGTGTGCGCTGACAGCTGGGAGTGGGCGTAGCCGGCCTCTCCGGACTGAGAACAGCAGCTGGATCTTTGAGAATCGGAGAAAGTAACCTCTCTTTCTCTCTCATCTATTCTCTCTCCATCTTCCTTTTCTTCCCCTTAAGCTCCACGGGCTCTGTAATTACTCTGCTCCTGCCAGAGCTGCTTGAAGTTGAGCCAATTAGACAATAAAGAGCAGAGCTTACTCTCCTGCTCCTCGGCAGTCACACCCTTGCGTGCCTCATCTCTTTTCACCTCTCATATTTTACAATCTGTCATGTTTAGATCTCACATTCTGTTTGGATTCAGGATACAGAAGAAGATCCTCTTAATGTGCTTTTCTTTGTTTCCTTTCCATCTTCTTCATTTTTTAAAAATTCTTTATGATATGCCTTTTTTGGCATAAGTGTGTAAGTGGATATCTGTCCTGCTGACTTCATCTTGGCTCATTGCGTTTCTTTTATTCTTTGGTTCTTCTCTACCTTGTTGTTCCGACTGCTTTTTTTTTAAAATCCAACCTCCACTTAAAACATAACAAGACGCTTTCAGCTTGGCCTCCACAGCAAAGTGTTGGATTTTTGTTCTTTACTCTCGAGAAAATAAAGATATGTTTCTCTAACTTTAATGTCCTGTCTAATTGCATGTGCTGGATTGTAAACGGTGGCTAAAGTTAGTTTGTAAACTGGAGCTGGTGTCTGGGGCGGACACAGCAACTCGGTCTGTGTTGCCCACTGTTCCCTGGCGGTTTTAGACCACTGGCAAGCGGCTGCATAGTCTGTAAGAGAAATAATTACAATTGTAGAGCTTTCTCCTTTTTTTTTGGTCCCTCCTCCCCATCCTGCTCTCATTGCCTGTCCTGCTGATGTAGGGTTTTTAGGAACCCTGGTATTGAGGGCTGTTGTTAGTGGTCTTGTGTGACGTTCTTCGTTATTCAATTTAGTCATGTGACAAGAGCTGCAGCTATATTGGTCGCATGCTGGCATGCACAGCAATGCGTGGGACGTGTCTATTTGAACGGTGAACCTTTACAACATGTACAGTAACAGGATGACTTCACTAAGTCAAGCTCAAGTTTGTCTCACTTGTCAACTTAAATTTCCCGGACTATAAGTGTGACATTCTGGGAAATTGGAGAGCGTTAGAGGAGAACTCTAATACTGCTCTCACATCTGCTGGTAGGTTAGCTCACCAATGAGATAAGATCTCAATGGTGACTACTCTGTTGGCTCTATCAAGAGGCAAAAAAGTATCCCATGACCAACTCTAGAGCTCATTTAAGCAAAAATATAAGAGCTATGTTTCCGATTCTTGACCAAGAACAGTTATCGTTATCATCAAAAAAGGTCTAATCCCAAAAAGTTGATTCTGTTCATCTGGATGTAGCGCTTTTAGTGAAGGAAACTTTTCGTCACCCAAGTCTCACCTGACAGCTCTCTAATATTTTTTGGGTGCACAGCACAATACCAAAACACCTCTGACTGCTTAAGTTCACACCGAGCATCAGAATGGGTCTGAAAAATGGAAAATACCCAGTGAGCAGCAGTTCCCTGGGAGAAAATGCCTTGTTGATTTCAGATGTCAGAGGAGAATGGCTAGACTGCTTTGACCTAATAGGAAGGCAAGACTTACTTAAATAAAGATTTGTTACAGCCAAGTTATGCAGAATCTCTGAACACACAACATGTCAAACCTTGAAGGCCGCCCCAGTGCCAATCCTGTCAGCTTGAAACAGAAAACAAGAAACAACTTAGACAGGTTTGTTAAAAACGGACGGAAAAACACATATCATATAAGTGACTTCTTGAACATGGCAGTGAGTTGGTACTTCAATGCTATACACAGTCTCCAGATCTCAGTTCAATAAAGCACCTTTGGCTTTGGTGGAACGGGAGATTTACATCATAGATGTTCAGCAGACAAATCTGCAGCAACTGTGTGATGCTGTCATGTTATTATAGACCAAAGTCTCCGAGGAATGCTTTCTGCACGTTTAATTAAAGCAGTCCCGAGGCAAATAAAAAAGGGGGTCCAACCTGCATACTAGTAAGGTGTACCTAATAAATTGTCTGTGCATGTCTCCATCGACATTGGAGCTCTGTAGGTGTCCTGTGTTGGTTTGCAACTGCATCCTTTTGGTCTTCTGGCCTCTGGCTTGTTGATGCGTGATCAGTTTGGGATTGTTGCAATTAGCAGGGCGGATCAACACAATAAACTTTTTATTATGTTCTTTGAATGATTTGCAAGCAATTTGCAGGATACGTTGTCCATCTGGGAGGGTCTGCTGTCAGTGAATGACACTGACGTGACCGTTTGTGTCAAATTAACATCCACGTGAATGCCAGGACCAAATGCTTCCCAGCGGAGCCCTAGATTTTATTGGCTTGTGAGTTAATGTTTTAGCGGATCAGTGTAACACCCTTATGTGTGCGCCTTTGTTCTTTTGGACGTTTACTGAGCAGCTTTATTGATTCTTTAAAAAGAATATTAAGTTCATCTTTGTTTAATCTCTTTCTCCAACAGCAAATCCTTCGTCACTCCCGCGGTAATGCCACCAAGGCGATTTTCCTCATCACTGACGGCTACTCTAACGGTGGAGACCCTCGGCCCGTGGCGGCCGCTCTGAGAGAACGCGGTGTTGAGATCTTCACTTTGGGCATCTGGCAGGGTAACATCAGGGAGCTCCACGACATGGCCTCACAGCCCAAAGACCAGCACTGCTACCTGGTGCACAACTTTGCCGAGTTTGAGGCCCTGGCTCGTCGAGCTCTGCATGAAGGTACGAAGTGTCAGAAAAGTCTCAGATTTTCAATGATTATTCAGAGAAACATCTGCGATCTCAAAGCTGTAGTGAAACACGTATCATATCTCCCCTCTTTCCCACTTAACCTGTTTAGTTTTCCAGGGGTGAGTTACATTATGCTTGATGTTTGTTTTAATAATAAAAGTTCATGCTACTCGGGCTTCTTTGAAGCCTGAGTGCATCCAATCTATCCATTTGACCCACTGCAATATTTCTGTACTGGTGCCTTCCCCTCCTTTTAGTTTCTGTGCTTCTTTCAAAGTAAGCGGATAATATTTTATATTAAATCTGACAACATGCATTTCACATGATAACTTCTGTTTTGTGCTGCCAGCAGCCATTAGCCCTCACTTCTAAGCAGATTAGACGCAGCAACGCTCTTTTTCCCACACTTGAAGGGAAATTCCCCACTGTTGAGTGAAAATAGGGATCCAGTCACGGTTTTAAAACTTAAAATCTCTCCATAAAATATCACAGACGAGCGCAGCGCTGAGTGCAGAGCGAGCTGTAAATCAGGCACATGCTCACGCGGGCTTTGAGCGACCACGTCGGCATAGACAGTGGCTGAGATTCCAGATGAGGCTGCAGTAGTAGAAGTGCTGGTGAGATGGGATAAGGCTACGAGAATGAAAGCCAACCCACACTGTGCTATCAGCTCAGCCTCCGGTCTGTCTCTCACCCTCTGTCTTGAAGTCTGGCCCCTCTGCCAACGGCAGCCTCAAAGCACAAAGACAGGTTTCACATGGCCCTGTGGCTCTGTCAGCCATCCAGCAGTTGCAATAAAAACAAAACAAATAAGGCGGCAGGTTAATTTCTAGAAGTAAAATTAAATTTGACATGTAGCCTTGGTCACACCATCAAAGACATTTTTTTCCCCCCTTGGCTCGACTTTAACTTATAGTTCCCTACACATGCAGTAATGCCACAGCTCCCATTTCATTTTGGGCTTTCCTTTGTGAGTTCTGGTGGAGTTTATGAAATAAAGATGATTGGGCAGGCTTTAAAAGTCGGTTGTACCTTTGTGGCTCACAAGCGGTGCCTGCTTTGATTACATCTGTCTACATTTCTGTGGTTAAGATGTCTGTTTGTCTCTGTCTGACAGATGTGTCGTAGCTCACAAAAAATGTAGAAATAAAGCAAAACTCATTTTGCAATTGTTGCAGAGTGAGTTTCTCTTTACGACTTCATACAAAAGTAAAGTTGCTGAAGGTGAAACGGTGCCAGAAAACTCATTTTTCACATATTTTGGTCGTCTGCACCAAATGCCATGTCAGGCTTTTTTAATGATGGTTTTTGACACAGAATTTAACTTGACACTTGAAAATATTTTATTCTCGGGCAGTGTAATTGAAACCTGTGCTTCTCTGCGCTTGCTTGCCTCTCTCAGACCTCCCTACGGGCAGCTACATCCAGGAGGATCTGTCCCGCTGCGCTTCCCTGTGCGAAGCAGGCAAAGATTGCTGCGACCTGATGGCCAGCTGTAAGTGCGGCACACACACCGGGCAGTATGACTGCATCTGTGAGAAGGGATACTACGGCAAGGGTCTGCAGCACGAGTGCACAGGTAGGACAGCTTACATCAGCTTATTATTGGCTGTGATGATATATACATTTTCTGTAAGGCCCAAGGCACTAATGCTGACTGATCCTTCTTGAAAATGTCACGTGTAGCAGATGTGAGACAAACTTCTTGTGACCTACACAGCGGGGTTTTTATGCAGAGCAATTTGTGCACGGATTATGTTGTTCACTTTGTGAAAGAACACCTTATGTGTTATGTTAACACCTAAGATCAAAGTTCAAAGCTTTTCTCTAGTAAAACGAATCCTCCATGCTTTTGAAATTGACATGTGGAGCTCCTTTTTGGTTTCTTACCCCCACCTCATTACGATCACATGCTCAGGTTGCTCTTGAGCTCACCGGGGGTGGATGTTAAATAAGCAGCCTGTCTACTTAACGCAGTGTAATCTTCCCACAGGACAGATTGCTATCACCAAACCCAGTTATGTGATATAGTGGTGGAGAACTTTTAGTCATGTTTGTGTGTTCTCAGGACCCCAGTTATCCTTCACTCACCTTTAACTCCCACACTCCCACCTTCACTTTCCACCTTTAAACACACCCCATCCAAGGTTTCCTTTAGTCTCTACATGCACCAGATATGATGTTGTCTTTTTAAAATGAACTGCCTGTTTTCTGTGACTCTTACTGCTCTAAACTTAATGTTTCGTGTTTTTCCATTTGAGGACAAAAAAAGAATCTGTTTCATCCGTTGCCAGAGCACTTTGCCTTTTACTCTCAAGTTTCTTACTACTGGTTATTAGAAAGCCGGGCCTCTGGGATCTATTATTTGTACACGTCTTTTTAGATGAGAGCATCAGTGAAAGTTGCTCTAATGTGTTTGTGTGATGCAGGCATAAACATGTCTAGGCACATATTTATGAGGTGTAAACACACACATTGATTCGTCTCTTCGGTTTTGATCCATAAAATCCATAAGCTACATGTTTCATTAAAAGCTTTAATAATGTAAGTTTGTGTAGAAGACCAGCTGCAGACGGGTTAAAGTGCACAGCTGAAGTGGTGATGTTGGAGCGCTTTCTCTTTTTGTCTTTTGTTCTTCTGAACACAAACATTTACCTTTCCTATCACCTTTCCTGGAATTTCTTAGAGCCGAATTTTCAATCTCTGCATATGTTTTCACGTGTTATGATTTATGTTGTGTTAATCTCCAAAGAACAGCAAACAAAGGAGGGTTTTCAGACTAAACTCAAAGAATCCCAAACTTAGGAGTAAAGATGGTTGTAGTATGAAAAAAAGTCTTGAAGCATTATTTTGGACAAATGCAACAAACATTTTCTGCAGATTTGATCAGTTTTTATGTTCTGGAGATGGTTATTATTACAGTTGGCTCAAAATTTCTAAATAAACATGGCCAAAGGGTGGAAAGACTCCCTTTTGGAAGGACTGTTTGAGAACAATCTGGGAATCAATCAGCTTTTCTGTAGACTTAGCTTCTGGGGAAAGGGCAAATTGTCTAGGCTTCCAATATATGCAACAGATATCCAGCTAGCTGATATCATTGGTCCGGTTCAAAACTTCACCTTTGTTGCCCTGGTCGTTGTTTACGAGTGCTGACAAAATTCAAAGTACCATTCTTTTTTCTTTTTTTTCTCTCTTTTTTTTTGTCCACATGGAATTTTTGCTTAACTGTGATTGGTCAACAGAAGTTGGAATAAATCCGAAAGTTTCAAGTACCAAAAATCTTGTTTCTTGCTTACAGATTCTGCGTATTGTGTGTAGATCTTTGTTAAGATCACTGACTCTTACGATCCGAAATATTTGAAATCCTCTCTTGGATTAGATGATAGGATTGAAGATATCAGAGAGATTCATGTCTAACAAATTCCAGATATAAATAATGAATATATCCTTGCTGAACAGAAGCGTTGAGGCAGCAGCACCTCCTGCGTGTGTTAAATCAGCTTTTAATTTTTGAAACAGGCCTGACGGCAGAATTGATAAAAACTTAGTGGCAGTTCATTAATTTTCAGCCCAACACACTGCAGACAACCATGTTAAAACACTGGCCAGCGGCTTGTGTAATGACAGATTAATTTGTCTTCCATATGTCTGTCTCTGCTCTGTTAAATCTCCATTTACACTGTGTAGTTTTGCATGCTGTCACTGCGTGAGGTTAGGGGTTGATACATAATTATGATTTTTTTCTGTTACCAAACGTGCAATCATCAGATTCACAGGGGGCCTGTCGGACTGTAATTCTTGGAGAGCGGCTAAAAGATGCAGTGGTTTTGTTAAAGCTCAGTCACTGAGGCAGCTCACCCTTCTTGCGAGGAAGACAGGTGGGAGGGATTGAGAAGAAAATCGACCCCGAGTGCACTGCCTGGAGGTAACAATAACAGAAATCTGGATAACAATCACCTCTAATAATGGGAAACAACGGGCCGTAATCCCCCGCCGCACTCGCCCACTGGGTCTCTTTACCCACATGTTTTCAATCCAGCGTTTGATAACACACAGGGAAGGAGGAATGAGAGAAATTTCAGTAACAGAGAAGTTTAAATAATTCAGAAAGTCAGAAGGAGAACGTGAGAGCTGCGGGGAGTAAGTAAGAATTCCAAAGTAAAGGGCATCGGGGTCATCATGCCAAAACACACGCCTCCCTAATTCTCATCAGATGTTGTCGAGACTGGAGCCCCCCCACTCTGCTTATTAATGCTTTTTAATGCTTTAATTAATAGCAGGGAGCAGACATTTGAGTTGGCTCAGCCTGAGCGAGGAAGGAAGGACACAGCGAGGCGCTGAAACCGCAACTGAGGACCGCTTCCTCCGTCTGTCTCCGACCCGCTTGTGTAATGCGCTCCCATGGAGGAGGAGGAGGAGGCGTGAGTTAATTTGTCGTGGACGCTTGATTGTCTGCGAGCTGACATGTACCCGCAGAAGTGCGTTTCACTGCACGCCGAGGCACCGTTAGCGGTGTGAGCCTCGGTTTATGTTAACGGGTGCGAAAGAGGCTGGTATGTTTTTGAATCCTGCATTTATTAAAGGTTTTATATTTTCTAATTTGTTACAAGGCTTTTTTGATGTAGCGGTGGCTCCAGCACCAATTAAGTTTGCAGTATGTAACATGTGAGGAAACTTGACAAGCTCCTGCTGTTCTTAGAAAAATCCAGCATTTTTTTTCTTTAATACTCTGTTGCTTTAACCTTAATGGTTTTGGCTGAACTATTGGTGTTGTGTGAATTGTGGGTACATCGTGTGCGTCAGCCGTGCCAGCTCTCTTGAGTGGCACTGTATACACTGCAGCACCGCTGCCGGAGCTGGATGCCGCTCTGGCTTGCTCGATAGACCAGGGTTGGGTTTGTTGTCTGCATCACAAGTTTGCAAACATTTTTATGCTTTTTTTTCAGACTTTGTTTTCTCACATTAACATTAACAGTCTTTGACACATCTGAAAATAATATGACTGTTCTCGGCCTGTCAGTGGGTTGTTATTATCATTGGCTGACGGGCTCTATTGGAAACGCTATCCAAATCCCTCCAGCGCACAGCAGTGTTGTTTATGAAACTGTCGACAGCCAAGTGAAACAGCCTCTTCCACAAAACATGACTGGAATCTCAGCAGATAGAAACAGATGATGAAGCCAGTTCCTGCATAGTTTGGTTTACTCCAACAGGCCAAATAGGACATTGTTGTCTCTCTACTCAAATACCAATCCCGACGCTTCAGTGACAGTATCACAGAGGATCACCAGAGGAATGGGGAAGCGGATAAATGTAGTAAGAGGCTGAGACGGGTCCAGAGGGGGTAACATGTTTTCCTCCTGTCACACATTCTGTCTTATCAGACTCTTCTGTAGCCCGAGAGAATGACAGGAGCTCTGGACTGTGTTAATGTGGTGTCAGCACAGGCCTTTGTTCTGCTCTGGACAGCTCTGCCAGAGATGAATGGAGAAGAGGGGAAATGAGTTGAGAGCAGAAGATATTATGAAAGCCAAAAGTAAACAAAAAAACTGTAAAAGAAAAAAGTTGAGACAGTAAGAAACTGAAAATAATTGCATGCTGCTCTGTCATTGATTTATTCTGTGAAATCTTTTTTCTCTGTTGTCCAAATCAAATATAATTAGACTTTTGCCTGAAAGGTATTCATACTCTAGCTTTAATTTTGTGTTTTATGTTTTATTGCTTTGCTTTGCTGCTAAAATATGTGAAAAAATGAAGTCAAGTCTGCACTGGCAATCCCTTCTCATCTATCAGGTGCCACTGATGTCACAGGGATATGCATAATGTGTCCTTTGGCGTCAGTGACTTAACACACGAGCTACAGCAGTAGTAGATGCAGGGAGAGAACAGTACAGACCAACACAGTATGTGTCGGTTCTTGTCTGAGAGTTTGGCATTTTGCAGTCTGTTTAGCTCTGTTATTACTCCCTGATTTCTTTCCTGTTCGCTCACTTTTTTCTTTTCCCTTTAATTCCGTGGTTAGATTTTGGCATTAAAACAGCCTAGTTAGGAAAAGGAGGTGGATTTAGTTAATATACAAACAATCACGACATGAGCTTTACATGCTAAAAAATTACCGTTACCTAATTGCATATAAATGTAACACCGGGGGGTCCTTCCCAAGTCTGTATGTGACAAGTTGGTAGTGGAAAACCGTTCAAACTGCTGCCATAATCTAATGTTGCAGTGCACACACGTTTGACCTGTAACAGCAGAACCTGGCAGTGGTCCGGAAATCCTGGAAACATCTGCAAGCATACATAGAAGTACAGTATATAAATTAAAAAACAGTTTGTACAGTATTTGGTGTTACTGCCTCTATTCTTCAGCACATTCTGAACTCTCTGAGGCAGATTTCTTGTCGTCTCTTTAAGTAGTCTTCAGGAATAGTTCTCCAGACTTCTTAAAGGACATTCAAAGCTCATCTTTGCTTCAATAATGCTGAGGAACGGCTCTGGGGAGGCCAACCCATGACTGATAGTGTTCCACTGTGTGTTCTTCTATCAAGGTATGCTTTTACTACATGTGTTTGGGCTCATTATCATACTGAAAAATTAAGCAGCTGCAAATCAGATGCATCTTAGATGGTATTACATTGTGGATGAAAATCTGATCTTTAACACCACTGACTGAAATCGAATTCCAAACCACGACAGAGCCTCCACCGTGTCTTATAGATAACTGTAGATGCTCATTGTTGTTGTTCCCGACCTTCTCTGTAAATATCGATAATGATTTGAACCAAAAATATTAAATTTGGGTTCATCACTCCATCAGACCGGCTGCCACTGATTTCAGCTCCAGTGGCCACAGGTCCAGTTCTTGTGTAATTTGGCGTACCTCAGTCTTTTCTCCCTGTTTCCCTTCCCTTAAAAATGGCTACTGAGACAGATGAGGCTTCAGCGAACAGTAGATGTATCAACTGAAGAACCAGATGTATCTCAGGTCTTTAGTGAACAAAGTCAACGAATTGCTGAAGCAGTGCTATTTATTCAAACTCCAACGCAGGAAACGCATAAAAACTGATTTCGCCTATGAATTATTTTCGCTGGTGGACCGCTCACCATATTTCAGAATATATTTTATTTCATTTTTTTTTTTTACCTAACGTTTGCTTTGTAACGTTTTTGTACTTGCAGCCAAAGTTAACTGACAGAAAAAAAAAACTTGAAGCCTAACAAAAAGCAGAAGTAGGATTCAAAGCTATAAAAAAGCTTGTAAGCAGACCACGGTTCAAAGATTTATGTCGTCAAACGATTTTAAAGGTCAAGAGTGAACTTCCAGGAGGCAAACTTTTGTTTATTTTTCTTTCTTTTTATTGGCAACAACAACAGTGCAACAATCAAGACCAGAAGTCTCTTACATTTTTCTCTGAGTGGATTTAAGTTGCACTGAAATATGCACAATATTTACTTATTGATGGATGTTTGCGATTTTGGAAAATGAGGAAATATTTTTAGACAGCTTACCGTATTTAAGGCCCTTATCTGACTGTAAACTGTTGACTGGAATGCACTGAGTGCAGCAAAACAACTCTTCTGAGCTGATACCACGAGTGTTGCACAATGTTTACAGAATTAAGTTCACAAAAGCCTCTTGATCCCAAAGGGAGACGCGTGGCAGCAGTGAGCTTCTGCTTGACCCTAAACATCCATTTCTTTTGTGGATGGCCTGTCTGTTGTCCGAGACGAGCAGCGTTCGGCGCGTCTGCTCGGTAAATATTTGTGTGAATGACCGAAAATTTTCTGGAGGGGAAGCCTTGAGGTAGACATAAACCCAACAGAGGAATCAAAATGACAAAAGAGGTGGGATTTGCTAAATGTTAAGGAGGAATAAGAAAAGTGTTGAAATGGCAGAAATCTCTTGGCGTTACTAGGATGTTGCAATCATTTTCTTTTTTGGCCTCCACTTCTGAGCTGAGGTCTCCAGTATTTATGATGAATAGCCAAAATAGTTAAAAAAAAAAAAAAAAGGGGATGGGGGTTTTTTAAG
>VUQR01008117.1:0-12988 GCA_015108515.1 Hemichromis elongatus | reverse complement strand
GAAGGGGGGGGGGGAAGAGACGAAGATGAAGGAGCGCCGACGCAGAGAGGCTATAAAGTGACGCTAATGGGATCCTCCTCTGCAGGAAAGCATGGAGTGGTTCGAAGCAGAATCTCACTGTGTTATTAACACTTTTCCCCAACCATCCATCCATCCTTCCTTCCTTCCTTCCTTCTAATCGTCTATCCATCAGGTTCTGTTTTATTTTTTCCCATCCTCCATTAGATTCCCTTCTTATGTTGTTCTTTCTGTGCCTCTCTGCAGGTACGCTCATGTGCCACCACTTAAAATAGGCATCTACTGAGTGGAATTAAGTAGACCACAAAAAACTGTAGCACAAATGAAAGTAATTTGGTAAATTGGTAAAAGATTTAAAAAAAAAAACTACATTCATGACAATAATAGTGTGTACTCAGTCATATATTAGCTCTCACTGTAGTTGTCTTGAAGGTTTTTTTTTTTTTTACTATTGTGAATTTTTGCTCTTTACTTAGTTTCTTTTTACTTCCACCTTTCTCTCACTCATAGTTTCAACTGAAAACTGTCCCTTGAGGATTATGCACCTCTTCGACCGGACTGAATGTCTACTTTAACATCTTACAGCTTTCCTCCAGGGACTTTTAAACGCTTTTGCCCGTCTACAAATCTAGCATGTTTGTCCCTTTCTATGACCTTCATCTGTCTCTGGGTTTTCTTTAGCGCTCTTTCAGCTCCCACCTATTTCCTCACACTTAACAACGCTGTCACTGGGTGTGTGCGTTTGTGCTTGTGTGCGATCTGTTGCCTGGAGTTTCTCCAGTTGTTGGAGGTGGTGAAGAGGGATGCACGGTGCGCCAAGTGTTGCAGGCTGAGGATGAGTTTAGATTTTCTTCATGTACATAAACTACCTTCTTTCAATAACCCCCCGATTCAGGTCCACTCTGGGTAGTGACAGAAAGAATGAAATCAGAGATACAGCGCTGAAAATTAGATTTCTCTGAAGGATAGCTGGTCTCTCCCTTCGAAATTGGATGAAAATTCAGTCATCTGAGAAGGGCTCAGAGTAGAGCCGCTACTCCTCCACATCGAAAGGAGACAGTTGAGGTGGTTCAGGCATCTGACAAGGATGCCTCCTAGGTGAGGTGTTTTGGATATGTCTTACAGGGAGGAGGCTTTAAGAAAAAAACAACTCAGGAACAATCAGTCCCCAGTATGCTGCATATGCTGTGTGAATGTGTATCCTCTCAATGAACTACTCCCATAACTCCAAACCCAGACAGGGGAACACCAACTTTGAGGCTACGGTGGGACTGACAGAGTTTGAGTGTGTGTTTGCATTGGTGTGTTTTTTGCACATGTAGGTCCAATAACACCGCCTTTTGGTGAAACAGTGACGTGACAGTTGAAAAGGATATGAAAACATGTTGGTGTTAACATCCTGAGTGTGGTGCTACGTCATCCCAAGTGTACTGGGATCATACGGCGGTATGCTATCACAACATTTCTCAGCATACTGACATCTGTAATCAGGAACAGCAGACCGGAGACCAACCTGTGTTTGCACAGTTGTTAAGCGGTTTGGGTCTCTCTCCCAGTGATTCCCAGTGATGCTGCAGTCTGTAATAAGCAAGCAGGACAGTCTCTGTGTCCTTGGGAATCCATAAGATATACGTAGCAATTGTGGCAAAGTCACTCTCCTTTAAGAATAGGATTGAATAATAAGCAGTCTAACAGCCATGCGGCTGCCACTGAACTTCCACTGCTTCCTCTCCTCAGTTTCCTCACATGTAGAAGTTTCACATTCTTGGTATTGGGGGTCTGTGGAGGTCTCTTCTCCCCCCAGACGGAGGCTGTGTAGGTGGACAGCTGTGCAACAGCCAGATCTCGGCCCCGGCCTCCTTTCTCACTCTGCAATCCAGCTGGAGAACAGACTTAAGCCAGACTCTGGGGATGTGATTTAGAGCCTCCTGGCAATCCATGAAGATGGGATTCCCAAACTTTTCCTCTTTCAGGTGACCCATGTATTAAGGCTGGAAAATTCCTGTGACCCTTAACATCTGAAACACAGACACGCCACACATCTTGCTTTGGATCTCTGTTCATATGAAGGCAAAAAGTATCTCTGAGGAAAAGAGAGGTGTCACGTGTGAGGTCTTAGACCTGCTGCAGGAATCACTGTGCTTCATAATAAACTGCCGACAGTGTGGTTTTATTAGAGCCAGAAGGTTTCTGTTATCTTTCTGAGGGCCACTTCTCCAGGAAATGATTTTTGTTGACCTTGTATTTGTAATTTCCTCTTGTTTTTCTTGGCATCATTTCTCTGTTGTTGATACACTTGCAAATGACAGCTTCTTGGTACAACAGGAATTCCACAATTCTTCTGTGTTGATCAGTCATGTATCCTGATGCTCGATGATCTTCCATATAGAGAAAATTTTAATAAAAACAACTGTGTGATTCTTCTAAGTCCTCTCATCTTATAAGAGCTCTGAAAGTTAAACTTCCACAAGCACATGTGTAGTAAAGCCAGCTGTAAAAATAACTTCACGCCTTTCACTCACAGAATTTATTCCGCACCTCTTTAGTAAATTCTGACAGTTTTACCTGTAAGTTTTAACTTGGCTCAAACCTCAAGTAAATAAGGCCATTTTAATGCTTTGATGGGGAATTTTGTAACTGAATGTGTCCCTAATCTGCCAATAATTTTGAATGTGTTTAGCTTTCTTACCTTCATGGGTAAACACTTTGTGTTTTGGCCCGTTTATGTTCTTCACATCGTTAAGTTCCACCAGTTTTATCCTCCTTGGTGGTCCAGATCATTTCCATGCAATATGCAGATATCCTGCCTTCTCAGAGTAAATATATACATAGAGGGCTTACCTCAGGTGAAATATTCAAACTTATTCAAGCAATGCTTCATATGCCTGTCAGGGTTTTAGAGTGTCTGTGTAGCCCAGACTATATATTTTAATTGTCTGCTTTCGTTGTCTATTTATTCTTCTTAAGTGTGTATGGGAAGCCTCGGGTAAGAGGGAGAAGTTTCCTCGCATGTGAACATTGTTTTTGCAGTGGAAACCCTGGAATTTCAGCTCCAATTTAACAACATTTCTCGTGTGAGAGGGCCTTTGACCACAAATGGCCAGGCCTCTGTCCAGATTTGGCAGCCTTTTTGCAGTATTGCAGGGCTCCCTATTGTTTTTCTAAGAGGACAAAAGGCAGACACAGAATTGGGTCACAGCATCACAAATATTACAGGGTGGCTAGACTATTTTGCACTTTTATTATTGGCTTTGCACATGATGTTAGCTACACATTGTGTCATCAACATTTATTTTTCCTAAATCCAAAAATTATATGATACACAAAGAGCATATTTATTGGTAGACATATTTTTCTGTCTGCGAGCCTTGTTAATGCAGTATCTGGTTTTTTGTACTAGTAGTATAATGGCGTTTTCACCTTCTTACTCTGAAAACTATAATGTTCTCTTTTGTATCATTTAAGAAAGCATTATTTTAATGTAAGCTTCTTGTCAGGGGATATTGTGGGCCCAAATATGGGACACAAAAGCAGACAAAGTAAACAGATCATTTTTTGACCAAATGCAAACCCCCAAGGGTGTGTTACAAAGCAAGATTAATGGGTTACTCAGCTATGTTGGGTTTAAAGCCTGAGTTTTCTGTCTTATGAAAGTGGTTGTATTTTTAGTTGGCTAAATCACTTTGGTAACTTATGAGGAACACATAACTTGAGGGGTGTACTACAAACAAAGCTCAACACAACCAGATTTGCTTTGCATAAGCTGGCTCAATAACACCTAAAACAATGATATGGTAAATGGTCAGATTCTTATATAGCGCTTTTCTACTCTCCCGGAGTACTCCAAGCGCTCTATACAACATGCCTCATTCACCCAGTCACACCAGCACTTTAACTACACTTAGTGCTTTCCAACCACATTCACACTCCGATGGATGCATCGGATGGATGGATGCACTCCGATGGATGCATCGGAGAGCAACTTGGGGTTAGTATCTTGCCCAAGGATACTTGGCATGCACAATGGAGGAGCCAGGGATCGAACCACCAACCTTCCGATCAGTAGGTGACCTGCGCTACTTCCTGAGCTACAGCCACCCACTTTTGTGATAACACGTATCACAAAAGTGGGTTATGATGACATTTCTCTGACTTTGCACACACGTCTTTGGCAGAAAATGATCCCCATGAGTGATCCCCCACTCTAATCACAGATGCTATTAGATGATGATGATAAAAACTAGGTAAAAGAACTTAAAAATATAAAATGCAACAATGTTACAAGTGAGATAAATTAATGCTACAGAAAATTTGTTAATATTGGGATTAAGCAGCTAGAGTGATCAATTTAACATTTTAATTTCCATTAATTATGTTATTGGTGATTGTGCTCTCATTGCTGCTCTCCATTTCTAATTTGACAGCTGCACATTAGCGCTCTGATACATTCAAGAATCAAGTATAAAAACATTTCTATATTTTGTGCATCACCACAATTTCAGTGACAATGCAACACACGGTCTACACTGCTGTAACTTCAAAGTTGGGTTTCATTTTAGTGAGCTACTGCTTTACAAGATGCAGACAGAAAACACCCAGCAGTAAATCTATATCGCACAAAAAACATGTTGTGATTAATTAATAGTAAAAATGTGGCACTTTCAAACTGGAAATCTGACCATAACCAGCTCCTGCCAAGGTACATGCCCAGCATCAGTTACCATGGTGATTTTAGTTAGGTAAAAACTCTCGTCTTAAGCTCTGCATAGCTTGCTAACCTATTGATCGTGCTTTGTAGGCTTCTGGACAGGCAATCCCAAAGGAGGGAAAAAAAAAACAAAAGCGGGATGTAAAATCACAAGATGCATGAAAACACACGTTCAAAGTAAAACAGGAAATAACCAAACGACGGTTAGCTTTCACTGAAACATGAAATAACTGAAAAATAAAGGCTAACACCAGGAATGACCCAGAGCTAAAGGAAACCACGAGGACCATAAAACCTCTACCGAAAAACCTAAATCAACAGCTGTCTGTTTGATACCAGCTTGGAGGATTTCAGTACTAATTTCTGTCAGTAATTAAAAAGTGTTTTGCCAAGTGACTTAGCAACCACAGTGACGAACATGACTCAAGTTTTTGGAGGTTTCAGATTGTTTCAAAGTTGACTGCAGTCTTATTTCAGTTTGTTATAAAACAGAAAAGATTTATGTTCAGAATAGCACGTGGGAAGCAGTGGCTGCATGAGTACTGTATGGATTAGCTTGCGTGTTTTGAAGCATGTGTTTGTGGATTTTTTTGGACTAAGCACAATATGTATCTCTCAGATGAAAACCGCTCTCCCTCTCTGCCTGTTTGTCCTTGTGGCTAAGGAGGCAGATGTTCTCGCTTTCCCTCTGGAACTCCTTTCATCGTTTCCGTCCCGGACTGTTTTTAGGCCCGACTAATCGAACCCAGTCTCTCCCCCTGAGACAAAGAAAAAAAAGATTCTCATGTGATAGTAACTTTGGCTCCCGGACATGACATGTCTGCCAGTTTAAATGACTTACTTCATGTTAAGAGAGAGGACTTTAACAGATGAACGTGCCTGCGCTTGGTTTTGTCATTTTCTTTTCTTTACAGCTTATTATTTAATGCTGAAAGAGTGTGTTCTTATTCTTTCCTGCAATATGTGGTAGCAACGCTTTAGACAGTTAATTTTCATGAGCTATAAGTTTTCAGAAGTAAAGTTTGACTCTGATCTATGTAAATGATTTGGACTAAAGTGGGTAACATTTTATTGTTTTTATAGTCATTACAGGAAGCAGATGCAGATAGTTTGCTTGTGATGAATTCTTTTAGATTTAATTTGCAAATTTACCATTTAATACAGGCACATCTGCTTATTAGTGCTAACATATGAATACAGAGCACAACACAACTGAAGAACAGACTTTTTACAATAAACACCGTAGGCAAGAAGCCACATTTATCTTTATCAAATAATCACTTTATGAAATAAGCACTGCAAACATAATACCCAGTGGACTCGGCAGCATTCTTCGCCTGTGTCAGCATCCACCAGCATACAGTAATGCACAACTTTAAGTATTACTGCAGTGTAAACAGGTGAGTTGTGAGGACTATGTGACCTGTAGAAACCGAAACCTCTTTCTTATTGTTCTCTAAGTCTAGACGCTGTTTTTAATCTGGATGAAATGTTGAGATGAGAAAAAAATAAACTAATCACACAGAGGTTTTTGCCAACCATTTGGGGAATTTTTCCCCTGGTGGTTGTCAGGGGATGAGCGTCCTGTAAGCCTGTATGAATGGGACTTCAGAGCAACCGCATCAATGTCCAACAACTCGCAACTGATCGTAGAATATTAATTTTTCCCTCACAACTGATGATTGTGGTCCAACATGTAGGTCAAAGCTTCACGACCATCCAATGATTTGTCTACTTGTCTACATACAAGAACATTTTTGCTAACTGAGGAATACATGCTTTTCCCTGGGGTGGGGTCACTGACTGGTCTCTAGACCTGTGTAACTACAAACCTTTTCACTTGATCTTACAAGTTTACCCTGATTATCACACATTTAAAGTTAACATCAAGTGGTTAGTTGTCACATGTCTATGAAACCTCAATAGTACTGGAAGTGCTTTGTCCACAGATATCACCATCTTGAAGCCTTTAGATAGAAGGCAGGTTGTAGGCACTTCTGCACTGGCTGAAATTTCTGATCTGGAAGTTCTCCCCATGTTTTATACCGTCTGCTAGTTTCAGAAAGACTTCCAGTCGTAGAGAGGTCCAGGCATTGAAGGTTTTCTGACTTCTGTAAGCACAAAGTTTCCTGCTGGATTGTCTTTTTTTCAAATCCTGGTCATGCCCGTGTTTCAAATTGGAGAGTTAACTTGTACGCATGATAGTCACTCTCTGACCACTTGGGGTTGAAAAGTGGCTGGCCATTGAATAAAGCGGTTTCACAGTCGGATCCGCCCCACCTCACCACATTTTTTCAAAATGACGCAACAGTGAAAACGCTAATCTTGATGCATCAAAACAGGCCTTCAGAAACCAATGGATGATGTCACGGCATCTCTGTTCATTCTTTCATACTGTTTGTGGTTTAACACGAGGGTCTTGTTTTTTGGCCTTTTTTTGACCCTTTCTCTGCCCCAGAGGTTGCAGCTTATTTAACACACTTTTGTTGCTCTAGTGAATTTTTACTGCAACAGTATTGTGGAAGTAGGATTGACCTAAAACAGATGTGTTTAAATCCTTTTATAAACATTGAGGTCTATGACATTAGTTGTTGGTACAGTAGTAGAATCAATTCATCGCCGGTCTACTCATAGTTTTTGTTTAGTTTTGGGTTGAGCAGACAGATCACGTTAGCGGCCGAGACAATCAAAGTCAGCCTACACTTTACATAAAGATAAAGGAGACCCGTCTCTGTGGGAAAACAGGCATCCGTTTAGATAAAGGCTGTTTATCTTATCTCCCTGTTTTCTTGTAATTTGTTTGGCTGTCTCACAATGTCCTTTATTAAAGTAATATTTCTCCCTTGTGTACCACGACACCATTAGACTCAGACAGCTGCTCGTTTTAAATGTATATATTATTACTGGGTATTTCTCTTCATTATTAGTCAAACATTGCTCTAACTTTAAATAAGAAGCCTCAGATCAGAGACCGTCTCTTCTCCTTCCTCCGATCATTACTGGGTACAGTAGTTTTCTTTGACCAGCTGCCGTCCCTCCACATGGTTACAGCCCAGTCCCGACACAGCGGGATCTTTCTGTTTCATGGTCATCTGGCTGCTGACGGTTCACTTCCTCTCTAAATGAAGGGTACAGTGCACCAGAGTTTACTTCACAGCCATAGGCAATAAGCAGACGGACCCAAAATGAGATTTCTGGCTGGTGTGCGGTTCAGCAGGATCCAAATACAATTTAGTATCCGTATGGGGTCTGCCTCTTGGAGCTCTGATGCATTTTAAAGGAAATTCGCAAAGTTTGTGTGTGTTAACATTTTTATTTAGGACTCATATTTAAGGCTTGTTCTTTCATCATATATCCTTTCCTGTCCATCTCTCTTTCCTTCATTTCAGTTTTCAAAGCCAGAAGCTAAGTCTGGGCTTCTTAGGCACTGTGTGTGTGTGTATACAGTAATCATGTATGTGTCTGCATTTCTACCTGCCAGCACATGCATCCTGCCAGGAACTGAAATTTTATATTTTTCAGATACAGTATTTCCACTGTTGCACACTGGGTGAATTATTATTCCCATTAAAAATAACTAGGCTTCCTGTAAACCTTAAATGAAGCCGTAAAACAGATTCCCGAGGACTCGCACAGAGGGGACACTTTCAGCTGTCGTTACGTCTTATGTAAGATGCCTCCTCGGAGTTTCAAAAACACACCGAGAAGAAGAGGCATCAGCTGCTTTTGTTATCAAGCGAGAGCAGCAGGCGCATACTGTCTGCACCAGGGCAGGTATGCCACATGGTTTTTCTGTGAGTGTGTGTGTGTGTGTGTTTTTGATGTGGGTTACTGGGTGCGCTTCAGTGCCAGCAGACGGTGCCTGCTTTACAGTCGGTTAACATCTCCTGGCTGACCTGCAGCAGCCGAGGAGGAGGGAGCGAGTGTCGAGAGAGGCCAGACTGGCACTGGCTCATCAGTGGAAAGTCACACCTGGCCTCTGGCTTAGCAGCGAGTAAATGAGTTGTGAAGAATATTAGTACTGTCGATTCTCTGTTGCACTTTATAATTAAACCTGCTCGCTAAATGTCTCTCTTTACCAAAGCCGGAGACCTCTTTACTGCTCCCACTGCTGTCATTTCTATTTAAAATAGTACTAAAGCTCATAATAGGCCTTGCTGCTAACATTAAAGGGTCTTCAATCCCATCGGATATCCCACGTGAATGTATTTTTTTTTTAAAAAGTATTAAACGTGTTTAAACGATGTGTGTGGGTGTGGATCTAGAGACTTTACGATTTTTCTCGTTTTAAACGCATGGCACCAAATTAAACCGTCTGACACTCCCTCTTCTCTGGAGCCTGTTTTGATTTGGCTGTCGTCAGTGTTGTGGATTTGTTTTTCCAATTAATGCAAACAACTTTTGGAAGCGCTTGAATAGATCATGACGTTTGTAACGGCGCAGCAGCTAGGAATGAAATGACAACTGTTACATATTAACAAATTATCTCCAATAATTTGGTCCTTACTCGATATGTATCTGTGCGACACTTTCAGCTTGTAACAGCAATCTCACTTAAACACTAAGAGGTATTCATAAGGCATAAGTAATTCCTGGAAATGTGGGTGCGATTATGATGAGGTTGTCGGTGATGATCATAGTTTAGTCAGGACCGCTGGAGTGAAAAAAGACGGATTTATTCTCTTAGTCCTCATTGACACAGGCCCAGAGGTGAGTCAATGGTAGGGACGCTCTACTCTAACTAGATGGTGAGTGGTTGCTGGCTGAAGTCAGTCGCAAAGAAGGTGGTGCATCAAAAACCTCCTTGTCATTGCTTTGGTTGCTAGCAGATTGCTGTAATCACCCGTAATTTGTGTAGATGCTAAATTGTCTGCAAACACTGGCAAAGTAAAACGGAGCCGCACGTTCACCTTCAAAGTGAAACCTGTGTCTTATTATTGCAACCAGCATGTTTCAAAAGTACAGCTTTTACTCTGAAATCGAATGGTCTTTGTTTCCAGATTGCACTTTTCACAGCTTCACTGCTGCTTAGCAAGTAATTGGCAAAGGTTGGAAAGTCCAAGTTGCTGTTACAAATTACAGGTGAACTCCCAAAAGGTTGATTCTGTTCATCTCGATGTAGTGTTTTAGGTGAACCGCTAGTGACCAAAGCAAACACAAGGAACTTTTCAGTACAGCAACCTTCTGCAACCACTTGCCAACCAGTCTGGGACACATTTTTTCCTAGCAACTGATGGTTGCCACGTGGTGTCAGGGTTCCTGTGTGTACGGGCAGGCGGGAGTGAGGATCCAAATGCAGGACTCAGAGACGGTAATACAAAACAAAACCTCAGCTTTAATGCTGGCAGAAAACATAACAGGCTCAGAACAGAAAGTGGCACAAACAAAACCACACAGGCATGGATATGAGGGTACGACGCGACACGGATTCAAGGAAACACGGGGCTTAAATACACAAGGGCATAATCACAAGATGGTAAACAGGAGGGAGACACAGCTGGGAGAGATTAGGGCTAACGAGATGAGGGGAGCAAAGCAAGACACACTGACATGACACCTGGGCCCTTTCTCAATTCTAAGTACGCGAGTACGTACTCGCGTTCTCGGCGAGACCGGACTTGCTGAGACCGCACGGAAGTACGGACTTGCCGAGAACGTGAGCACGTACTCGCAATTTGTGCAATCGGAACACCAGCGTACTTGATGATGTCACGGGGCAGGGTACATAACTGGATGGCCCGCTCAGATATCTATCAAAATTACAATAAATTATATATAAACGTTACCGTGTGTGTTTTCATTGAAAAAAAAATACACGAGAAATGTTTTATGGCGTGCCTTCTTGACTCGGTAAATAAAAAAAAAAAAAATCATTAATAGCGTGGTGTTTCTATGCATGTATTCAAGAGAAAAGGCTGCATCATGATGCCGGTAGCAACAGTAGCTTCATGACATGATGGTATTGTTTCAACTATATTTATTAAGAAGCTATTCATGTTAAAATTAGTGCTTCAGATTTTAAGCAGACAGTTTGGTAGCAATGATGTAACCATGAGGGAAATAATCATCGGTGACAACCCAAGCTGCTTTCCCTCTAACCTTCTGTTTTGGAGTCTGAAAACTTAAAAATATTTAGATATTTTGTTAAAAATATAAGCAGTTTTTGAAATGTGTCCGTTAGTTTTTTGTCAGCTTATTGTCAAGACATCGCACATGTTTTTTTTTTTTATAGCAAAAACGATTTCTTGCTGTAGTGTAGGGTTAGGATTATGGTTAATAAACCAACTAGATCTGTGTGCTGTAAGGTTTGGTTTGCTGTTCTGATGTAGAGATGGCTGCTAATGTCGGCTGGCACTGAGATCAGCTGATCTGTGAGGCTGCGGGTGAGCCCGGCTTCAAGGGGGGCTAGGTTCGATTTTACAAGTGTTAGTGTCAGTTCTGCAGTTTATCCTGAGAGTGTTTTCCTGCCTCTACCAGAGGAAGTGATGGTAAATTGTGTACAATCTTAAACTGAAATCTTCAAAGACCATGTGACTGCAGCTTCTGTCACAGTGGATACAGAGGAACAAAAATAAAACATTTCATTTGGTCTACTGCAGTAATCACAGTGAATTATGGGAATTGCTGGCTAACATGATCGTTTGTGAGAAAGTACCCAGATAACAGCTGGTAAGAGCATAATACAAATAATTATAATCTGATTTTTGGAGGTAATTTCAAGCAGTTAAACATCAGAGACTCATGAGGTCATTGCAGATTACATCAGTGCAAACATTACAGCGAATTATGTCATTAATCAGGTAATCTGCTCTTTATGACAAACTGATTGTGAAAGTGGCTTTATTTTGATTCATTTTCACTGCAACCGTTTTCAGAAGTTGATTTATGAATAAAAAAAGGTTTAGAGACATTCATGCGACCCCACCCTCTTCTCCTGGTTCACCCTCACAGCGTGCTGTGACTTGATCTGACTCAGGTGATGCTAATAGGAAACACACTGCATCCTGTGAATAAATGCAGGTGATCAAAAAGGATTTTCTAATGTTTCCCATGTGCATAACTGGTTTTAGATGCTCATAAAGCTTTCTTTGATTGTTGCATTTCTTTGTAATGAAGATGGTGTTCAGTGCCACAAAACAGTTTTCCCTGCCTGGAATAATTAACTTTGAGCTGGACTCTCTTTTTTACCTAGCCAGAAGAATCATTTTGTCATATTTGCCAGATTTTCCGCTGCTACATGTCCAGACATGAAAATGATCAAAGTCTGCTCATAAATCTGTGAAGCTGTTTTTCAGTTTTGTCTGTGAAGCTTTTCGATGTTTTTCATTTCAGCAAAACTTTCATTTTGTTCACGCCAGTCGTCCAGTTTTTCCTACCAGATGTCTCTTTGTGTCTTACTTGTGTTTATTTTAAGAAGGCATTTTTTTTAACTGAGGTATCTCTCATCTTAACAGCATGCCCACCTGGAACTTATAAACCAGAGGGAACACCGGGAGGTGTGAGCACCTGCCTGCCCTGCCCTGATGCCCAGCACACCTCCCAGCCTGGCAGCACCTCCCGCGATGACTGTGTCTGCAAGCCAGGCTATGAGCCAATAGGCATGACCTGCCAAGGTAAAAGCATCCGATGAAGTTAGTGGATACGCGTGAAACAGGATAATGGTCTCTCCTCTGTCCTCTCCTGTGTTGCCTTTCTAAAAGCTTTAATATTTTAGTAGGGATGGGTATTGATAAGCTTTTCACGATTCCGATTCCATTTTCGATTCTGTTTAACGATTCGATTCTTTATCGATTCTCTTATCGATTCTTATTTTTAAAAAAGGAGAACACACAGGTCGATTAGCTTTGAACTTTGTTTTATATCTTATCTTTGAACAAGACAGAAATGTAGGAGTAGCATGACCTTACAAACCCAACAGTGAGATCTTAAGAGATCCACAGCCTACTGCTCCTCGATGGGGTGCCACGAGGACCCCAGAAAAAAACAAGTTGTAAATGTAAAATAATAATAAAATAAATATTCTTTTGTAGCAATAACAAAGTATAACATAAATTATTCAGTGGCAATTACACAAGAATGTCAGTAACATTTACACTCTCCTGTTTAAAAGTATATATGAGCTGGGCACTCAAAAATAAAACTATATCAGCCAGCAAAAAATACAATCAACTCAAGTCCAGTGGAACTGTGCACTGTGCAATTCTGCATCCATCAACTATGGAGAATTAAAAAGTCTTTAAAAAGCAGAAATATAAGCATATC